>JARQOD010000684.1:54076-130359 GCA_033576555.1 Oophaga sylvatica
CCTAAACAGTAGAAACCACCCACAAGTGACTCCATTTTGGAAACTAGACCCCCCCAAGGAACTTATCTAGATGTGTGGTGAGCACTTTGAACCCCAAGTGCTTCACAGAAGTTTATAACGTAGAGCCGTGAAAATAAAAAAATCATATTTTTTTCTACAAAAAAATTCTTTTTGCCCCCAAATTTTTATTTTTATAAGGGTAACAGGAGAAATAGGACCCCAAAAGCTATTGTGCAATTTGTCCTGAGTACGCTGATATCCCATATGTGGGGGGAACCACTATTTTGACGCATGGCAGAGATCGGAAGGGAAGGAGCACCATTTTTAAATGCAGACTTTGATGGAATGGTCTGCGGGTATCATGTCGCGCTTGGAGAGCCCCTGATGTGCCTAAACAGTAGAAACCCCCCACAAATGACCCCATTTTGCAAACTAAACCCCCCAAGGAACTTATCTAGATGTGTGGTCAGCACTTTGAACCCCCAAGGGCTTCACAGAAGTTTATAACGTAGAGCCGTGAAAATAAAAAAATCATATTTTTTTCCACAAAAATGACCTTTTTGCCCCCAAATTTTTATTTTTCTAAGGGTAACAGGAGAAATAGGACCCCAAAAGCTATTGTGCATTTTGTCCTGAGTATGCTGATACCCCATATGTGGGGGGGAACCACTGTGATCGCCTTACTGCGATCTTTGGGAGGCACAAAAGGTGAAGAATTGGTATTCTTTTTTGCGCCGTTCCTCGTGCGGTATTAGTGATTAGGCGACTTTATTCCTCGGATCGGTGCGATTACAGCGATACCAGATTTACATCCTTTTTTCATGTTTAGCTTCTGTCACACACTAAAAGATGCTTTTTTTTGGAATAATTTTTTGTAAGAAATTTTTGCATCGCCGTATTTTGAGAGCTATAATTTTTCCATATTTCGGCCGACAGAGTTATCTGTGGGCTTATTTTTTGTGGGACGAGCTGACGTTTTTATTGGTACCATATTCGGGCACATAACGTTTTTTGATCGCTTCCTATTCCGATTTTTGTGGAAGCAGAATGAACAAAAACCAGCAATTCAGGAATTGTTTTTTTTTTTTTTCCTCCGTTCCGTGTGTGGTAAAATTGATAAAGCAGCTTTATTCTTCGAGTCACTACGATTACAGCGATACCTCATTTATATATTTTTTTTTATGTTTTGGCGTTTTTTACACAATAAAAAATTTTATAGAAAAAATAACTATTTTTGCATCAGTTTATTCCGCGAGCTATAACTTTTTTATTTTTTTCGCTGATGATGCTGTATAGTGGCTTGTTTTTTGCGGGACAAGATGACGTTTTCAGTGGTACCATGATTATTTATATCTGACTTTTTGATCGCATGTTATTGCACTTTTTCCAAGCGGTATGATGATACCGCTTGGAAAAAGTATAATTTACTACTTTTTTGTGTTTTTTTTTTACGGCTTTCACTTAAGGGGTTAACTAGGGTTACGCTTTTATAGATGGGATTTTTACGGACGTAGCGATACCTAACATGTGTATTTTTTTTGTTTTTTATTACATAAAAATGTGTATTTTTTAGGGGATTTTTTAAAATTATTTTTTAATATTTTTTTTACAATTTTTTTAAAAAAATGATTTTTTTTAACTTGTCCCTTTATGGAACTTTCACATTTTTTTAATTTTTATTGCAGTTACAATGCATTGCAATGCTCCAGCATTGCAATGCATTGTACCTATGGGGAAAGCTGCTGTGAGCATGATTACAGCAGCTCTCCGTAGCTAGATGACCCGGAGGTTGTCATGACAACCCCCGGGTCATCAAGGCAGAGATCGGGCCCTGCAAATACATTGCAGGGCGCCGATCTGAGGCAGAGGGAGCTCCCGACCCTCTGCCTCCCCCCTGAGCTCTGCGATCGCGCTCAATCGCAGCAGTCAGGGGGTTAACAGCCAGGGGCGGTGGGGGCTCCGCTCCTGGCTGTCAGTGCAGGAAGCCTGGCCACTGCAGCGCCGGCTCCTGCACTGATCGCGCTGGAGAATCTGAAATTTCAGCTTCTCCTGCGCGATCGCTGCTGTGTTTGGTCAGTCAGATTGACTGACCAAGCACAGCGCTGTAGGTGCGGGGACCGACGGCAAAGGTCCCCGCACCGCTTGCCGTGCCTGTCAGCTGTCTGTGACAGCTGTCGGCACTGATCTAAGTGGTAGATCGCAGTGGTAGATCAAAGGCATGACGTGCACAGTCCGTCCTGGTGCCGGAACTGACACCTTGCCATGACGGACTGTGCACGTCATTGGACAGTAAGGGGTTAATGTGTGTGTGTGTGTGTTATTTTTTTCATTTCATACAATAGGATTAATAATTGGCTTAAAGTCACCTTTCAGTAGCAAGGTAGCCTTAACCTTTATATTAACCCATTAGCCACCGCTACAGGGCAATGGGAATAGACAGGCTAAGTGACAGAAAAGGCGCATCTAATAATAGATGCGCCTTTTCTGGGGTGGCTGGGGGCAGATGTTAGTAGCCAGGTTGGGCACAAAAAAATGGTCCCTCTCAGGGCTACTAATATCTGTCTTCAGTCGCTGGCTTTCCCTGTCTGGTGGAGAAAATACTGCGGGAGCCCACGCATATTTTTTCAACGAATTTACACATTTAATTAACCCCTACATGTATGAAATTTTGCACACATACACTCATGTAATTGTTAGTGAAAACCATATATCAAACTACATGAAATGACATGGTTAACTGTATGTAAACCATGTGTCATTTCATGTCGAGTTCTGTAATTTCACAGAAGTCGGCAATTGAATTAGAGGCTATTATACTATGTAGAAGTGTATGAACTATAAATATATGTATATATATATATATATATATATGTCTCAATGACTTATATATATATTCTATGTGTACATATCTATTCTTTCTTTTGTGATTTTGGATCCATTATATGTCGGTTTTGCAAGCCACCGACAAAATCTTGCCAGACGGATGTCAAACGGATGTCAAACGTACGCTCAGATGCGACAAAATCGCATCCTCGCATTCCAATCAGATGACAGATGGATCAATGTTCAGGAAACATTTGTGCGATTATCGGCCGTCAAAAACGGTCCGATTTTTTAGACGTTGTGTGTGACTCCAGCCGTACAAACATATCGGCGTTACAGCTTGATTGGCAGCAAACTTGCCAGACCTTAACCCCATAGAGAATCTATGGGGTATTGTTAAAAGGATGATGAGAGACACCAGACCCCACAATGCAGATGAGCTGTAGGCTGCTATCAAAGCAACCTGGGCTTTCATAACACCTCAGCAGTGCCACAGGCTGATCGCCTCCAGGCTACGCCGCATAGATGCAGTAATTGATGCCAAAGGAGCCCCGACCAAGTAATGAGTGCATTTACTGAACATACATTTCAGTAGGCCAATATTTTAGATTTTACAATCATTTTTCAAGCTGGTGTTATAAAGTATTCTACATTACTAAGATAATTTCATTGGCTGTAAGCCATAATCATCAACATTAACAGAAATAAACACTTGAAATAGATCACTCTGTTTTTAATTACTCTATACAGTCATGGCCAAAAGTTTTGAGAATGACACAAATATTATATTTTCACATGATCTGCTGCCCTCTGGTTTTTATGTGTGTGTTTGACAGATGTTTTTATCACAGACAGAAATATAATTGCAAACATATGAATAACAAAAGCTTATATTGACAGTTAGAATGAGTTAATGCAGCAAGTCAATATCTGCAGTGTTGACCTTCTTCTTCAGGACCTCTGCAATTCTCCCTGGCATGCTCTCAATCAACTTCTGGACCAAATCCTGACTGATAGCAGTCCATTCTTGCACAATTAATGCTTTCATTTTGTCAGAATTTTTAGGTTTTTGTTTGTCCACCCGTCTCTTGATGATTGACCACAAGTTCTCAATGGGATTAAGATCTGGGGAGTTTCCAGGCCATGAACCCAAAATCTCTATGTTTTGTTCCCTGAGCCATTTCGTTATCACCTTTGCTTTATGGCAAGGTGCTCCGTCATGCTGGAAAAGGCATTGTTGATCGCCAGACTGCTCTTGGAGGGTTGGGAGAAGATGCTCTTGGAGGACATTCTGGTACCATTCTTTATTCATGGCTGTGTTTTTAGGCAAGACTGTGAGAGAGCCGATTCCCTTGGCTGAGAAGCAACCCCACACATGAATGGTTTCAGGATGCTTAACAGTTGGCATGAGACAAGACTGGTGGTAGCGCTCACCTTGTCTTCTCCGAATGAGGCGTTTTCCTGATGTCCCAAACAATCGAAAAGGGGATTCATCAGAGAAAATAACTTTACCCCAGTCCTCAGCAGTCCACTGCTTGTACCTTTTGCAGAATATCAGTCTGTCCATGATGTTTTTTCTGGAGAGAAGTGGCTTCTTTGCTGCCCTCCTTGAGACCAGGCCTTGCTCCAAGAGTCTCCGCCTCACAGTGCGTGCAGATGCACTCACACCTGCCTGCTGCCATTCCTGAGCAAGCTCTGCACTGCTGGTAGCCCGATCCCACAGCTGAAACACTTTTAAGAGACGGTCCTGGCGCTTGCTGGTCTTTCTTGGGCACGCTGGAGCCTTTTTGGCAACAATGGAACCTCTCTCCTTGAAGTTCTTGATGATGCGATAGATTGTTGACTGAGGTGCAATCTTTCTAGCTGCGATACTCTTCCCTGTTAGGCCATTTTTGTGCATTGCAATGTTGACTGCACGTGTTTCTTTAGAGATAACCATGGTTAACAGAAGAGAAACAATGATGCCAAGCACCAGCCTCCTTTTAAAGTGTCCATTGGTGTCATTCTTACTTAATCATGACAGATTGATCTCCAGCCATGTCCTCATCAACACCCACACCTGTGTTAATGGAGCAATCACTGAAAAGAGGTTAACTGGTCCTTTTAAGGCAGGGCTGCAATGATGTTGAAATGTGTTTTGGGGGATAAAGTTCATTTTCTAGCCAAATATTGACTTTGCAAGTAATTGCTGTTAAGCTGATCACTCTTTATAACATTCTGGAGTATATGCAAATTGCCATTAGAAAAAGTGAAGCAGTAGACTTTGTAAAAATTAATATTTGTGTCATTCTCAAAACTTTTGGCCATGACTGTATAATATATGAGTTTCACTTTTTGTATTGAAGAACTGAAATAAATTAACTTTTTGATGATATTCTAATATTGTGAGAAGCATCTGTATGTTTGGCTGACAGCTCTCTCTCCAGACTATCATACACAGAAGCACTTCGACAAACGTTCTTGTGCTGTCTATTAGAGAGCATATGTCAGGCTACTGTGGCGGCAGCCAGGGCCGGCGTCAGCACCCGGCACACCCGGGCAAGTGCCGGGGCCCTGAGTAGGCGGGGGGGCCCACTCGCCGTCGGGCACCCCGGCGCCCGTTAGCGGAGGAGAGCGGTGTCAGCGCCGCCACTGGCCCCCTCCTGCTTGCTCAGGGCCCCGGCAGCAGCTGGCACAATACTTACCTCTCCCCCGTGCCTCCGCTGCCGCAGCTCCGGACTCCAGGGGGTGCCAGCGCTTCCTCTCACAGCAGCGCCGCTGAATGACGTCATCATTCAGCGGCCAGCTGTGGCAGAGAGCGCGCTGACGCCGGACAGGTGAGATGTGTGTGTGTCTGTTGTGACAGTGTCACTGGTTTTATATGTGAGGGGAGGTATGTGTCACACAGGATGCTCTCCTGTGTGAACTAAGACCTAATTCATTTATCTGCCAGCATGTTATATGCTGGTAGGTTTACTCTGTTAAAGGGTGTGCGGTTTTATGGGAATGGCAAAGAGGGCGGGACGCATTCCCCTTACCTCCCCTCAGGGTGTGGCTGAGCAGTGTATAAAAGCTCAGTCCTGTTTTTTTTCTGGGAAGTGTGGTCTGGAGAGGAAAGTCTCCAGACAGTATAGTGGAAGCTACCGAGCTTTCCACAAGGACTTTAACAGTGCAGTTTATGCTACCGAGAGCGGGCGGAACCCCCCTCATCTATGGACTGAGTTATTGTTTTTTTTTTTATGTTTTTCCCGTTTAACCCAGAGGGGTCATGTTTACTTTTCCTGCAAAACCTGCATGAGTTTATGGCTGATAATAAACCAGCAGAAAGACAACCCAGAGAACGTGTGTCCTGCGTCTGCCTCGAGGAGAGCCGAGCGAGTCGTCTTGCCACAGTTGGTGTGAGAGTGCGTGCAGGATTCCAGGAACACGTGTACCTGCCACAAAGACCGGTGGATGTCCTGGGTGAAGGCTGCCAGCCAGCCAGAGAAGTCCGGCAGCATAGAGGAGCTCGTTAAGCACCTGGTCCAGGCCCAGCAGAGCATGCAGCAGCAACACCTACAGAGCCAGCAGAGTATACAGCAGGCCCAGCAGAGCATACAGCAGCAGCACCAGGAGACGACCAAACTGTTGCTTCAGCAGATCCAGTTGCAGCAAAAGTCGCAGCACCAGCAGGAGGCGCAACAGCAGATACAGCTTTTGGCGGACGCCATCCAGAGCAGGGCGGCCACCCCAAACCCAGGGCCGACTGATGATTCTCACGTCAGGAAGGCGGTAAGGCGGGCCATGCAGAAGATGACCCCTGGGGATGATGTAGAAGCATTTCTGACTGTTTTTGAGAGGGTGGCTGATCGGGAGAGACTCCCACCAGCACAGTAGGCAGAGGTTCTGGCGCCATATTTATCGGGTGAACCCCAAAAAAGCGTATTTTGACTTGGCGCTGCAAGATGCTAAGGAGTATCCCAAACTAAAGACAGAGATCTTAGCACGTCTGGGAGTAAATATGGCAGTAAGAGCCCAGCGAGTTCATCAATGGGCATATGCTAGCAAGAAACCCCTCGTTCGCAGATGTTTGACCTACTGCATCTTGTTCAGAAGTGGCTACAACCGGAGTCCTCCACTCCGGCCCAGATGGTTGAGCGGGTGGTGATTGACAGATTCATGCATTCCCTTCCCAAGTCAGTACAGACCTGGGTTGCCCAGGGTGATCCCCAGAACGCAGATGACTTTATCGGCCTGGTAGAGAGATACCAGGTAGTGGAGAGATCTCTTGGGAAACCGGATGCAGTCACTTCTCCCTACTGGGATACCCAAAAGGGGGTGGGTTCACCACGGAAGGGGTCTAGAGCCACCACTGGGGGGCGTCCCACTCCTATTGAAGGTGCCTTTAGAACAGTTGGGAAAGATATTGTTTGCTGGCGATGTCACAACCCTGGACATGTAGCCGCCAGGTGTCAAATATCCCCTGAGCCCATGGACTGCAGCCTAGGCAGACGGGTCTCCTATTATGCCTATCCAGCCTGTAGCGTGGACTGTCGACCCGGCGAGGGACCGCAGGCGTGTGCAGTATCCATTAATGGAATAAAAGTGCTTGGGCTGTTGGACTCCGGGAGTCTGGTGACCTTGATCAGAGCATCCCTTCCCCACCAGTTGATCCCTTCCAAAACCCTGGGTGTTCAGTGCATCCATGGTGACGCCAAGGACTATCCCGTGGCCACAGTAACAGTGGGGACAGACTGTGGTGCCCAGTCCCATGAAGTCGGGGTGGTAAAGGACCTGATACATCCCGTCATATTGGGCCGTGATTTTTCCTTATTCTGGGACTTGTGGGAGAAGGGAACTGAACTAAGTAGCATGGGGAAAAGCGAGATCCTTGAAGGAGAACCCCCGACAGAGTCTCAGAGAGAGGAGTTCCCACTGTGCGTCCTTGTCGGTGATGAGGGTGAGACGGTGACCGAGGAGGCCGACCTACCTGCATTAGATATGTCCAGAGAGAACTTTGGGACTGCTCAAATTCGAGACCTGACCTTAAAAGGGGCGTTCGACCAGGTTACTGTATGTAAAGGGGTTGCCCAAGAGTCGGGGGCCGACACCAGATTCCCCCACTTTGCAGTACAGGGGGAGTTACTATATCGGGTGGCCAAACTGAGGGGCGGTGAGATAGTGGAACAGTTGTTAGTGCCGGGGCCATACAGATGGCGGGTGCTAGATATGGCCCATTCACATGTTCTGGGGGGACACCTAGGGGTCGAGAAAACTCAGGAGAGAATACTGAGGAGGTTTTATTGGCCAGGGTGTTATCGAGAAATTTAAAACTTTTGTAGGTCCTGCCCCACCTGCCAAATAACCGCTCCCTCCTCCCACTTCCGTAGCCCCTTAGTTCCACTACCTGTGATAGAGGTAAACAAAACCTTAAAGGCGATGCTCAAGAAGGTCGTTGAAAAGGATGGGAGAGACTGGGACTACCTGCTCCCATTTCTGCTTTTCTCGGTCAGAGAAGTCCCTCAAGCCTCCACTGGCTTCTCTCCATTTGAGCTCCTATATGGGCGGCATCCAAGAGGTCTCCTAGACATCGCCAAGGAAACTTGGGAGGCTGAAGTCACGCCACACCGGAGTATCATCGAACATGTCGCCCAGTTACAGGAGAGAATGTCAAGAGTATTGCCCATTGTGAAGGAACATCTCCTCCAGGCGCAGGAAGCCCAGGCGAGGGTCTATAACCGGTCGGCGAGACTAAGACAGTTCCAGCCCGGAGACCGTGTTTTGGTGCTGATCCCTACCGTCGAGAGCAAGTTCCTCGCCAAATGGCAAGGTCCATACGAGGTGGTAGAGAAAGTCAGCGAGGTTAATTATAGAGTCCACCAGCCTGGCCGAAGGAAGGCACATCAAATATATCATATAAACTTGCTCAAGCCGTGGCGGGACCGTGAACCTGTGGAAACTCCTTGCCTGGGGGCCGCACCAGAAGGCAAGGTGGAGGAGGTCACTATTGCAGAGACTCTATCACCGGCCCAGAAGCAACAGTGTCGAGAATTACTACAGCAGAATCGGGAGCTGTTCTCAGAGTTGCCAGGGCATACCCAAGTGGTAGAGCATGATGTGCTGACAGAACCGCATGTACGAGTGAATTTGAAGCCGTATCGGATTCCGGAAGCACGCCGGGAGGTGATCTCGGCTGAGGTGAAGAGGATGTTAGACCTCGGGGTAATAGAGGAGTCAAAGAGTGGGTGGTCGAGCCCAATCGTCCTCGTGCCGAAACCCAATGGAGAGTGGAGGTTTTGTAATGACTACCGTCGGCTGAATGAGGTCTCCAAGTGTGACGCGTACCCGATGCCCCGCGTCGACGAACTTATCGAGAGGCTGGGACCGGCGAGGTACATCACCACTCTTGACCTGACGAAGGGCTACTGGCAGATCCCCATGTCCCAGATGGCTAAAGAGAAGACAGCTTTCTCAACACCTGATGGCTGTTTTCAATACACGCGGATGCCGTTTGGACTACAGGGGGCCCCAGCCACTTTCCAGAGGGCTGTGGATCGGATCCTAGCCCCACATAAGAAGTATGCCGCAGCCTACCTCAACGACATTGTGGTCTTTAGCTCAGACTGGGCTAGTCACTTACCTAAACTACAGGCCGTTTTGGACGCGTTAAGGAAAGCAGGATTTACCATAAATCCGAGAAAGTGTGCCATCGGGAAAGAGGAGGCCAAGTACCTGGGCTATGTTGTTGGGAGAGGCGAAATAAAGCCGCAAATCAAGAAAGTGGAGGCAATTTAAACCTGGCCGCAACCGCTCTCAAAGAAGCAGGTGAAAGCATTCCTGGGAATGGTGGGATACTACCGGCGGTTTATCCCGAATTTCGCCATGATTGCCGCCCCACTAACAGATCTTCTAAAAGGCACCAAATCAACCATGGTGAAATGGACGGAAGAAACGGAGGCCGCGTTTCAAAAGCTGAAGCTAACACTGTGCAAGCAGCCTGTCCTGGTCGCGCCAGACTTTAAGAAAGAATTTGTGGTCCAGACTGACGCATCAGAGGTTGGTCTAGGGGCCGTACTCTCCCAAGAAATAAATGGGGAAGAACATCCCATTCTCTATCTAAGCCGAAAGCTGTCCTCCTGCGAGAAGAACTACGCCATAGTAGAGAAAGAGTGTTTAGCCATAAAATGGGCCGTGGATACACTGAAATATTACCTACTAGGCCGGAAGTTTAAATTAGTATCAGACCATGCCCCGTTGAGATGGTTGAGGGAAAAGAGGGGAAAAAATGCTAGGGTAACTAGATGGTTCCTAGAGCTTCAAGATTTTAACTTTCACGTGGAGCATAGGCCAGGGAAGTTACATGGGAATGCAGATGCCCTCTCTAGGATTCCCTGTCTGGTGTCAGAAGGTGCCCAAACCCCCGGCTTTGGGCAGAGGGGGGGAATATGTGACAGTGTCACTGGTTTTATATGTGAGGGGAGGTATGTGTCACACAGGATGCTCTCCTGTGTGAACTAAGACCTACTTCATTTATCTGCCAGCATGTTATATGCTGGTAGGTTTACTCTGTTAAAGGGTGTGCGGTTTTATGGAATGGCAAAGAGGGCGGGACGCATTCCCCTTACCTCCCCTCAGGGTGTGGCTGAGCAGTGTATAAAAGCTCAGTCCTGTTTTTTTTCTGGGAAGTGTGGTCTGGAGAGGAAAGTCTCCAGACAGTATAGTGGAAGCTACCGAGCTTTCCACAAGGACTTTAACAGTGCAGTTTATGCTACCGAGAGCGGGCGGAACCCCCTTCATCTATGGACTGAGTTATTGTTTGTTTTTTTTATGTTTTTCCCGTTTAACCCAGAGGGGTCATGTTTACTTTTCCTGCAAAACCTGCATGAGTTTATGGCTGATAATAAACCAGCAGAAAGACAACCCAGAGAACGTGTGTCCTGAGTCTGCCTCGAGGAGAGCCGAGCGAGTCGTCTTGCCACACTGTGTATGTGTCTGTGTGTATGTAGTGCGGTGCTTTGTGTGTGTGTGTGTGTGTGTATGTATGTATGTATGTGAGAGAGTGCTTGTGTGCTGTGGTGCTGTCTGTGTGTGATGATGGGCAGGCATTGATGATAATGTGCAGGCATTGATGATGATGGGAGGAGATGATGATGATGGGCAGCCATTGATGATGATGGGGAGGAGATGATTATGATGGGCAGGCATTGATGATTATATGGAGGAGATGATGATGATGGGCAGGCATTGATGATGATGGGGAGGAGATGATGATGATGGGCAGGCATTGAGGATGATGGGCAGGCATTGATAATGGGCAGGCATTGATGATGATGGGGAAGCGATGATGATGATGGTCAGGCATTGATGATAATGGGGAGGCCATGATGATGATGGGCAGGCATTGATGATATTGGGGAGGCGATGATGATGATGGGCAGGCATTGATGATAATGGGGAGGCAATGATAATGATGGGCAGGCATTGATGATGATGGGGAGGCCATGATGATGATGGGGAGGCAATGATGATGATGAGGAGGCAATGATGATTATGGGGAGGCGATGATGATGATGGGCAGGCATTGATGATGATGGGGAGGCAATGATGATGAGGGGGAGGCAATGATTATGAGGGGGAGGCGATGATGATGATGGGGAGGCAATGATGATGATGGGGAGGCAATCATGATGATAATGGGGAGTCTTTCCACAGCGCCCTTTCCTGAGCCGTTACAGTGCAGAACGCAGTACAGCGCAGAGGAGAGCTCCATATTTTGTATGGAGCATTATATGGGGACCAGTATCCTGTATGGAGCATTATATGGGGACCAGTATCCTGTATGGAGCATTATATTGGGTCCAGTATTCTGTATGGAACATTATTTTGAGTCCAGTATTCTGTATGGAGCATTATATGGGGGATGGGGAGTGACATCCTGCATGGGGTATTATATGGGTGATGAGGGGAGACTATGTGGTGCCCATAATATTGTATGGAAGACTGTACTCTCCAGTCTGTACTGTGCGCTGTGAGGATTTGGCGGTTTTTGAGCTATTGTACAATTTACAATAGATATCACTCATGTAATGGAAGAAGTGAAGTATTTGGCATTGTACTGTACCTATATTTCTCTGCCATATCTGTGCATCATGAATCGTGGTCTGTGTTAAAGGGGCCCACTGAGGCTCTTTCGCCCGGTGCCCATAAAAACCTGGAGCTGGCCCCGGCGGCAGCTTATCTTGAGAGAGAGAACAAGAGCATCAACCATTGGAATTCCAACACGCAGGATCCTTCCCTTAACTCACATAAAGTATGGAAGGAAAGTTGAGAGGCCCCATACACATCACATTGTAGCTGAACCTGTCGACTTTAGCCTTAAGTGCATGGAAATTTTAGTATAACCAGTAGAATAGACATTACGGTGTGCCCAGAAATCATGAGCCTCAGTGCACTCTGATCTACTCATCCCTGTAGTAAGACAGCTTGAATGGCGTTGCTGTATAGAAGACGTCCTTATAGATAGTAATGTGTGTGTAGGGAGATGGACCGGGTCCGTGACATTCCTCTCATATCTGGGCCACAACTGTTGAGACTGACACCATTGTTGCCGAGGGGGAGACAATCTAGCTTGGACCGACCTTTTCACGTGACTGCAGGGGGCCGATCGGATATTAAAGGGGCAGAGCGCGGTAAAACAGGGCTTTTGGTGGGAAGACAGAGCACGAAGCAGGAGAAAGTTAACTCGCTCTCCTCACCCCAGCTCCTGCAAGCCAGGCCGGACGGCCAGATCTCCAAACTCACGCAGTTTCCAGCGTGTGACCCTTACCGCTTCCACCCCGACACTTCAGAGATATCCTGCGCCGTGCCGCTGTCTGCTGGCGGTGCTCATTGTGGACCGGACCTGGGAACGGACTCAGAGTCGGCTGACTCCCTCCTGGGCTCTCCTGTGCCTCGTGGCCCTTGCATTCTGGGCGTCCAGCTTCCCCTCACTGAGACTTTGCACCGGAACCTTCAGAATACCTCCAGGAGCATCAGGATATGTCACGACGGTCTGGAGCCAGTGTCTCACGTTCCTCCGGGACCAGGCCAGAGTCTTCACCCATCGCTTACAACGTCATTGCGGATCCTGTTCGCCTTCATCCCTGAGAACAAATGACGGATAAGTGCCAGTGTTTATTGAACCCTTGTTTGCTGTTTAAACTTTGCCAACCATTCCCCAATTACTACTTCCCTGCGTGGAGTATCCCTGTAATAAATCCCCGTTAACTCTTGATCTGCCTCCTGCGTGTCACTGCATCCCGTGTACCTGCCTGTACCTTACATGTGCACAGAAATCAAGAGACTCAGTGCAGGAATGCCGATCTAGTCATCCCTGTAGTGAGACAGCTAGAATGGCGTTGCTGTATAGAGCAGTGTTCCCCAACTCCAGTCCTCAAGGCCCACCAACAGGTCATGTTTTCAGAATTTCCTTTGTATTGCACAGGTGATGCAATTATCACCTGGGCAATACTAAGGAAATCCTGAAAACATAACCTGTTGGTGGACCTTGAGAACTGGAGTTGGGGAACCCTGGTATAGAGGACGTCCTTATAGACAGTACTGTGTGCACAGAAATCATGAACCTCAGTGCAAGAACTCCGATCTCTGTAAATGTGCCTAAGCACTAACAAGCAGGTAATTGCTACCTAGCTGACGGTTGTGGTCAGTGCAGTTCTTCCAGGACCAGCCAGCTCCTCCAGTTCGGCTGTCAATCAGAATGAAGTCGGCAGTCCTGCCCCATCTGCAGAACCGAGCAGAGAAGAAGCAACCGCTCTGACTGCTGTGATCGCTCTGTGCGGGGAAGAACGGCGCCGTGCACAACAGGCAGGTAAGTAGCAATTACCTACATGTTTGTGCTTAGGCACATTTTTTTTTTTTTCATAAAGTCCTGGACATCTCCTTTAAGGCAGCTTTCCCATGTCCTGATATTTCAGATACTGGAAAAACCAGTACTGGATATATCAGTGTCCGTGTGTGTAATTCTTGGGGCACACTTGTGGCAATCATGTGTCACACGTCTGCCGCATCAGTACCACATGTACCAGCACCTGGGAAGCAGTACAGTTAGCGCTGTTCCCTTGGGCCAGGTGCTGAAGACGGCTACCATGATCGCGGGCAGACCAGGAGAGAATTATGAGTTATATTCAACTGAAAACAGCAAGAGCAGGCAGCGGATGATGGGACTATTACTCCCATCAGCCTACATCTTCTGCCACTAATAACAGTGAGAGCAGACGATGGCTGATGGGAGTATTGATCAGACCGCCACCTGTGCTATAAATAAATATATAAATTTAAAAAAACGTTGTGAGTTCCTCTGTATTTTTGATAACCAGCCAGGCAAGACTGACAGCTGTGGGCTGCAACCCTCAGCTGTCAGCTTCAGCAAGGATAGGTATCAAGAACAGAGGTCCCCATGCCGTTTTTTTTAATTATTATTTAAATAATTAAAAAAAAAAACATGGGGTCCTCCCCATTCTTGTCAACCAGCCAAGGTAAAGCAGACAGCTGGGGGCTGGTATTATTAGGCTGGTAGGGGGTCATGGATATTGACCCCAGCCTAAAAATAGCAGCCCACAGCCACCCGAAAAAGGCACATCCATAATATGCGCCAATTCTGGCGCTCTGCCCGGCTCTTCCCATTTGCCCTGTAGCAGTGGCAAGTGGGGTAATATTTGTGGGGGTTTATGTCACCTTTAGGCCCTTATTTATTACTAATCCTATATTTATATTGAAAATAAAGACAGGGCCAGAATAAAGTCTTTTAATTGAAATGAAAACAAACAAACTTTTCCACTTTAATTTAAAAATAAATACAGTTGTACTCACCTAACGCTAATTCCATTGAACCCAACGTCTCCTAAAATGATAATAATAAAAAAAAAATCCCTCACCTATCCGACGTTCTGTCCCACTCCACAATCCATGTCTGGGGATAAATAGTTTTCAACTTGGATAGTCCCAAGGTGAGACCGTCCAGGCTGAGAACCACTGAGGAATGAGCTGCTGTGAGCGCAGCATCAGTGACTAGAAGTGACCTCATCGAGGTTACAGCAAGTCACTGAGGATGCGTTCCCAGTCGGGCTAAACTGCTGTGACCTCAGCACGGTGAGAAAAAAATCACTGAGTTTACGGCAAACACAGTGACTTTTTCTCACGGTACTTAGGTCACCACAGTTTAGCCCACCTGTAACGGAGCCTCAGTGACCGGAGGTAACCTCGATGATGTCACTGATAGTCACTGATGCTGCACTCACAGTGGTTCTCAGCCCGGACAGTCGCATTTTGGCACCGTCGAAGTTGAAAACTATTTATCCTCAGACATAGATTACGGCATGGGACACAACGTTGGACAGGTGAGGGATATTGTTTTTTTTTTATTTTTGTTTAATTACAGGAGGAGATGTTGGTTTCAATGGAATGAGTATAGCTGTTTGTTATCTTTAACCCCTTACTGCCATCGGACGTACTATCCCGTCCATGGTACCTGGGCCCGTATGACCGGGGACGGGATAGTACGTCTCGTGCGATCGGACGCGCTCCCGGGGGGAGCGCAGCCGATCGCGGCCGGGTGTCAGCTGATTATCACAGCTGACACCCATGACTGTGTGTCAGGAGCGGTCACGGACCGCTCCCGGCACATTAACCCCTTGCACACCGCGATCAAACATGATCGCGGTGTACTGGGGACACAGGGGAGGATCGCGCAGGGTGGGGGCTCCCTGCGCGCCCCCCTGAGACCCTCAGAGCAGCGCGATGTGATCGCGCTGTTCTGAGGGCTTCCTCCCTCCCAGGACCCGGATCCAAGATGGCGCCGGGGTCCTGGAGGGAGGCGGCTACCTCAGTGCCTGCCGAGAGCAGGCACTGAGAAGCCTGCTGCACTGCCTGAGCGATCGCTGGTGTGACAGAGTGCTGTGCACACTGTCACACCAGCGATCTGATAAAATACAGTGATGTCCCACCCTGGGACAAAGTAAAAAAGTTAAAAAAATAAAAATAAACATGTTTTAAAAAAAAATCCAAAATAAATAAAAAAATATATATATATTCCCCAATAAATTCACTTCTTCCTGTAAATAAAAAAAAACAAAGCAATAAAAGTACACATATTTGGTATCGCCGTGTCCGTAACGCCCCCCCCCTATAAAATTGTTAACCCCTTTAGTGAACCCCTTAAAAAAAAAAAAAAAACGAAGCAAAAAATCAATGCTTTATCATCATACCGCCGAACAAAAAGTGGAATAACACGCGATCAAAAAGACCGATATAAAAAAACATGGTACTGCTGAAAACGACATCTTGTCCCGCAAAAAATGAGCCATCATACAGCATCATCAGCAAAAAAATAAAAAAGTTATAGCTCGCAGAATAAAGCGATGCAAAAATAATTATTTTTTTATAAAAATTGTTTTTATTCTATAAAAGCGCCAAAACATGAAAAAATGATATAAATGAGGTATCGCCATAATCGTACTGACCCGAAGAATAAAACTGCTTTATCAATTTTACCACACGCGGAACGGTATAAACGCCTCCCCCAAAAGAAATTCATGAATTGCTGATTTTTGTTCATTCTAACCTCCCAAAAATCGAAATAAAAAGCGATCAAAAAACGTCACGTGCTCAAAAATGGTACCAATAAAAACGTCAACTCGTACCGCAAAAAATAAGACCTCACATGACTCTGTGGGCCAAAATATGCAAAAATTATAGCTCTCAAAATGTGATGATGCAAAAACAATTTTTGCAATAAAAAGCGTCTTTTAGCGTGACAGCTGCCAATCATAAAAACCCGCTATAAATAGTAAATCAAACCCCCCTTTTTCACCCCCTTAGTAAGGGAAAAATAATAAAATTAAAAAAAAGTATTTATTTCCATTTTCCCATTAGGGTTAGGGTTAGGGTTGCGGCTAAAGTTAGGGTTAGGGTTGGCGCTAAAGTTAGGATTAGGGTTAGGGTTGGGATTAGGGGTGTGTTAGGGTTAGGTTTGTGGTTAGGGTTGGGACTAGGGTTAGGGGTGTGTTGGGGTTAGGGTTGGAGTTAGAATTGGGGGGTTTCCGCTGTTTAGGCACATCAGGGGCTCTCCAAATGTGACATGGCGTCTGATCTCAATTCCAGCCAATTCTGCGTTGAAAAAGTCAAACGGTGCTCCTTCACTTCTCAGCTCTGCCATGCGTCCAAACAGTAGTTTATCCCCACATATGGGGTATCAGCGTACTCTGGACCCCAAGAGTTATTGTGCAATTTGTCCTATTTCTTCTGTTACCCTTGGGAAAATAAAAAACTGGGGGCGAAAATATCATTTTTGTACAAAAAAAATTATTTTTTTGTTTTTACGGCTGTACATTATAAACTTCTGTGAAGCACTTGGGGCTTCATAGCGCTCACCACACATCTAGATAAGTTCCTTGTGGGGTCTATTTTCCAAAATGGGGTCACTTGTTGGGGATTTCCACTGTTTAGGCGCATCAGGGGCTCTCCAAATGCGACATGACGCCCCCAGACCATTCCATCAAAGTCTGCAATCCAAAACGTCACTACTTCCCTTCCGAGCCCCAACGTGTACCCATACAGTAGTTTTCTCCCACATATTGGATATCAGCGTACTCAGGACAAATTGGACAACAACTTTTGGGGTCCAATTTCTCCTGTTACCCTTGTAAAAATAAAATATTGGGGCAAAAAAATCATTTTTGCAAAAAAAAAAAAAGATTTTTTATTTTTACGGCTGTGCGTTATAAACTTCTGTGAAGCACTTCGGGGTTCAAAGTGCTCACCACACATCTAGACAAGTTCCTTGTGGGGTCTATTTTCCAAAATGGGGTCACTTGGGGGTTTCCACGGTTTAGGCGCATCAGGGGCTCTCCAAATGCGACATGACGCCCCCAGACCATTCCATCAAAGTCTGCAATCCAAAACGTCACTACTTCCCTTCCGAGCCCTGACGTGCGCCCATACAGTAGTTTTCTCCCACATATTGGGTATCAGCGTACTCAGGACAAATTGGACAACAACTTTTGGGGTCCAATTTCTCCTGTTACCCATGTGAAAATAAAATATTGGGGGCGAAAAAATCATTTTTGTAAAAAAAAAAAGATTTTTTTATTTTTACGGCTGTACGTTATAAACTTCTGTGAAGCACTTCGGGGTTCAAAGTGCTCACCACACATCTAGATAAGTTCCTTGTGGGGTCTATTTGCCAAAATGGGGTCACTTGTGGGGGGTTTCCACTGTATAGGTGCATCAGGGGCTCTCCAAATGTGACATGACGCCCCCAGACCATTCCATCAAAGTCTGCAATCCAAAACGTCACTACTTCCCTTCCGAGCCCTGACGTGCGCCCATAAAGTAGTTTTCTCCCACATATTGGGTATCAGCGTACTCAGGACGAATTGGACAACAACTTTTGGGTTCCAATTTCTTCTGTTACCCTTGTGAAAATAAAATATTGGGGGCAAAAAAATCATTTTTGTAAAAAAAAAAAAAAGATTTTTTATTTTACGGCTGTACGTTATAAACTTTAGTGAAACACCTGGGGGTTAAAAGTTCTCACCACACATCTGGATAAGTTCCTTGAGGGGTCTAGTTTCCAAAATGGTGTCATTTATGGGGGTTTCCACTGTTTAGGCAGATCAGGAGCTCTCCAAACACGACATGGCGTCCAGCCAATTCTGCGTTGAAAAAGTCAGACGGCGCTCCTTCCCTTCCAAACTCTGCCATGCACCCAAACAGTGGTTTACCCCCACATATGGGGTATCAGCGCACTCAGGACAAATTGCACAATAACTTTTGGAGTCTTGTTACCCTTGGAAAAATAAAAATTGGGGTGAAAAGATCATTTTTGTGGAAAAAATATGATTTTTAAATTTTACGGCTCTACGTTATAAAACTTGTGTGAAGCACTTGGGGGTTCAAATTGCTCACCAAAGATCTAGAAAAGTTCCTTAGGGGGTCTAGTTTCCCAAATGGGGTCATTTGTGGGGGTTTTGTTATGTTTCGGTAGCTGAGGAGTGCAGGTAAAAAAGGCAATACACCAGAGCAGTTGGAATCTATGGGATTGCAGTACCCTGACTAACCACCACAACTAGAGGCAGCCGTGGAGCGTTCCTACGTTGGTCCTAGACGCCTCGTCACAGCCTGAGAAACTAACTACACCTAAAGATAGAAATAGGAAAGCTATCTGCCCCGGAGCAGAACCCCAAAGATAATAGAAAGCCCCCAAACATGTAATGGCGGTTAGACAAGAGGAAATACTGACACAGAAAGAAAATAGAATGAGCAAACGCTGGGGCCCAAACTATCTAAATAGAAAAGGACAGGAAGGGTACTTACTGCAATCCCAGAAAACCCTGAAAAACACCAACTCTACTAATTTCAAAATCACCTGAGATCACACGACCTCTACCACCTAAATTAGCTCTCTGGTGTAACAAAATCAAAACAGCAGCCACTGAAAAAACTGGAAAAAGCAAAAGAACAAAACTCAGTGGCTGAACTAAACTGAGAAGGCAGAAGCCCCCGGAGGGGACCCAGAAGGCCCCCAAAGAAGTGCAGGACAAAATGCAAAAATATAGCAACAACACAAAAGAAGAAAAATTCTTATCTGGTAGCAGGAGATGCAGACACGACACAGCAGGCTACAAGGGAAACTGGAATGAAGGATTCAGACCAGAACAATTGATCACCGGCAACCCTGATGGGAAAATGACTCCCTTATAAGACCAGTCAGTAACACCTGATTCCCAGTCCTCACAATCTTCACTAGTACCGCTTGTAACCACCAGAGGGAGCCTCTGCTCAGAACTCATCTCAAACCCATTCACAACAGTACCCCCCCCTTGAGGAGGGGTCACCGAACCCTCATTTGAGCAACCAGGTCGGTCAGGATGAGTTCTATGATACGCACGGATAAGTCTCCTAGCATGGATGTCCGAAGCAAACACCCAAGAATTGTCTTCCTGACCATAACCTCTCCATTTAACCAAATACTGGAGTCTTCGTCTAGAAAAACGAGAATCCAATATTTTCTCAACCACATACTCCAGATTGTCCTCAACCAAAACAGGGTCAGGAGGCACAGTAGCAGGAACCACTGGCTCAACAAACCTCTTCAACAAGGACTTGTGGAACACGTTATGGATCTTAAATGTCCCTGGAAGAAGCAAACGAAAAGAAACAGGATTAATAATCTCCATGATCTTATAAGGTCCAATGAACCTAGGCTTAAATTTAGGAGATGCTACTCTCATAGGAATATTCTTTGAGGACAACCAGACCAAGTCCCCCACTTTAAACCGAGGACCATCAGTCCTATACCGGTTAGCAAACCGCTGGGCCTTCTCCTGAGAGAGGGACAACCTCTCCACTACCTGGTCCCAAATCTGTTGCATACGCTCAACAACAGAGTCAACACCTGGACAGACAGAAGCCTCCGTCTGTCCTGAAGAAAATCGAGGGTGAAAACCAGAATTACAGAAAAACGGAGACATCAAAGTGGCAGAGCTATAGCCCTATTATTAAGAGCAAACTCAGCCAAAGGCAAAAAAGAGACCCAGTCATCCTGATCAGCAGACACAAAGCATCTTAGATAAGTCTCTAATGTCTGGTTTGTTCTCTCAGTTTGACCATTGGTCTGAGGATGAAATGCCGAGGAGAAAGACAATTGAACACCCAGTTTAGAACAAAAAGTCCTCCAAAATCTGGAAACAAACTGGACTCCTCTGTCAGACACAATGTTCTCAGGAATGCCGTGTAAACGAACCACGTGCTGAAGAAACAACGGCACCAATTCAGAGGAGGAAGGCAACTTAGGTAATGGCACAAGATGTATCATTTTGGAAAACCTATCACAAATTACCCAGATGGTGGTCATTCTCTGAGAAACAGGAAGATCGGAAATGAAATCCATAGAGATATGGGTCCATGGTCTCTTGGGCACAGGCAATGGCATCAACAAACCACTAGAGCGAGAGCAAGGCTTGGAGCGAGAGCAAGTCCCGCAGGACTGCACAAATTCCCTGGCATTGCGAGACAAGGTAGGCCACCAAAAGGACCGACTAACCAAGTCTCTGGTACCAAAAATTCCGGGATGCCCAGCCAATGCGGAACAATGAATCTCAGACATCACACTCTTTTTCCATTGGTCCGGGACAAACAATTTTCCAACAGGGCAGCGCTCGGGCCTATCCTCCTGACACCCCTCCAGAGCAAGTCTCAAATTGGGCGAGATGGCGGAAAGAACTACACCCTCTTTCAAAATAACAGAAGGATCAGATAACTCAGGAGAGTCCGCAAGGAAACTCCTCGAGAGGGCATCCGCCTTAACATTCTTAGTGCCAGGAAGAAAGGAAACCACAAAATTAAAACGTGTGAAAAACAAGGCCCACCTGGCCTGTCTAGGATTGAGTCGCTTGGCAGATTCCAGATAGACCAGATTCTTATGGTCCGTAAGGACCACCACCTGATGTTTGGCTCCCTCCAGCCAATGTCTCCACTCTTCAAAAGCCCACTTCATGGCCAATAACTCCCGATTACCCACGTCATAATTACGTTCAGTAGGAGAAAATTTTCGAGAGAAAAAGGCACAAGGGTTACTTTTAGAGGTCTCTGGATCTTTTGGGACAAAACGGCACCTGCCCCAATTTCAGAGGCATCAACCTCCACCTGAAATGGCAAAGAAACATCAGGCTGCCGTAGAACAGGAGCAGAAGTGAATCTCTGCTTAAGTTCCTGAAATGCAGAGACTGCCTCAGGAGGCCAATTCACCACATCAGAACCCTTTCTGGTCAAATCAGTTAATGGTTTAACAATAACCGAGAAATTACCAATAAATTTACGATAAAAATTGGCAAAACCCAAAAATCTCTGAAGAGCCTTTAATGAAGTAGGTTGGACCCAATCACAGATGGCCTGAACCTTGACCGGGTCCATTTCAATAACAGATGGGGACAAAATGAATCCCAGAAATGAGATCTTCTGTACGCCAAAAAGACACTTTGATCCCTTCACATACAGAGCATTATCCCTCAAAATCTGGAACACAGTCTGAACATGTTTCACATGAGAGTCCCAGTCATTAGAAAAAATCAAGATATCATCCAAATAAACAATCAGAAATTTGTCCACAAAATCCCTGAAAATGTCATTCATGAAGGACTGGAAGACGGAAGGGGCATTAGTGAGCCCAAAGGGCATCACTAGGTACTCAAAATGCCCTTCAGGGGTATTGAATGCCGTCTTCCATTCATCCCCGTGCTTAATGCGAATAAGGTTATACGCCCCCCTGAGGTCAAGCTTGGTAAACCAAGTAGCGTTTTTCACCCTGGAAAACAGGTCAGAAATCAAGGGTAACGGGTATTGATATTTCACAGTAATATTGTTCAAGAGACGATAATCAATACACGGCCTTAATTAACCATCTTTTTTGGCCACAAAGAAAAAACCGGCACCTAAGGGTGAAGAGGATGGTCTGATATGACCCTTCTCCAATGATTCCTTGATATAAGACCGCATAGCGTCATGTTCAGGTACAGACAAGTTAAAAAGGCGACCTTTAGGGAATTTACTACCCGGCACTAATTCAATAGCGCAGTCATAGCTCCTATGGGGAGGTAAGGATGCAGATTTACTTTCGCTAAACACATCAGAAAAATCAAACAAAAAGTCAGGAACATCCTGAGCTTGGGGGAGGCAGAAAAAACAGGAGTGTTGGTATTAACACATTGGCAGCCCCAACTGGTTACAGACACAGATTTCCAATCCAAAACAGGATTATGAGACTGTAACCAAGGGAAACCCAGCACGATAATGTCATGCAGATTATATAGAACCAAAAATTTGCAGCACTCCTGGTGATCAGGTTCAACCCTCATTATCACCTGAGTAGAAAACTGGGGTTTATTCTCAGCCAAAGGGGTAGAATCGATCCCCAGTAGGGGAATAGACTTCTGTAGGGGTATCAAGGGAAACCCACAACGTTTAGCAAAATCATAATCCATCAGGTTAATAGCTGCTCCAGAATCAACGAAAGCCTGAGCAGAAAATGAGGACAGAGAGCATATCAGAGTGACAGTTAATAAAAACTTAGTCTGAACACTACCCAAGACAACTGAGCGTGCAAAACGTCTTCCCCGCTTAGGGCAGACTGAAATAGCATGAGAGGCATCACCACAGTAGAAACATAACCTATTGCGCTTTCGAAACTCATGACGCTGTGCCCCAGACACCACTCCATCACACTGCATGGGCTCAGAAGCTGGCTCACAAGGCAACACCACTCCACGCATACTTCTCCGCTCACGCAAACGTCTGTCAATTTGAATCGCTAATGACATAGAATCATTGAGACCAGAGGGGACAGGGAATCCCACCATAACATCCTTTACTTTATCTGACAGACCCTTCCGGAAAAGGGCCGCCAAAGCGTCGTCATTCCATTTGGTCAGGACTGCCCACCTACGGAATCTCTGACAGTATAACTCAGCGTCATCAAGCCCCTGATTTAATGCCAACAAGGCTTTTTCAGCTTGATCAGTGACATTAGGCTCATCGTACAATAACCCCAAAGCCTGAAAAAACGCATCAACATCACTCAAAACAGGATCCCCAGGTATCAGGGAAAAAGCCCAATCCTGAGGATCGCCGCGCAGGAGAGAGATGATAATTTGAACCTGCTGCGCTGCGTTTCCTGAGGACTTAGATTTTAAGGCAAAAAACAATTTACAATTATTTTTGAAATTCTGAAACTTAGCTCGATCCCCTAAAAACAAATCTGGCATGGGGATCCTAGGTTCCACAACAGGCAACCCAGCAAGATAGATAGCAATACTCCGAACCTCAGTGGCAAGCTGATCCACACGGCCAGACAACTGTGCAAACTCCATTGGGAGAAAAGATCCTCCCCAGCACCCAGAGATACAGAGGGAAAAAAAAAAAATGCAACAAACAGAAAAATATCTCTGACAACTCTGACAACCTTTTTTCTATCACAATATTTTTTCCCTTCTGTGAGTACCATACAATTTTCAATTTTTAGGCCGGTGATACTGTTATGTTTCGGTAGCTGAGGAGTGCAGGTAAAAAAGGCAATACACCAGAGCAGTTGGAATCTATGGGATTGCAGTACCCTGACTAACCACCACAACTAGAGGCAGCCGTGGAGCGTTCCTACGTTGGTCCTAGACGCCTCGTCACAGCCTGAGAAACTAACTACACCTAAAGATAGAAATAGGAAAGCTATCTGCCCCGGAGCAGAACCCCAAAGATAATAGAAAGCCCCCAAACATGTAATGGCGGTTAGACAAGAGGAAATACTGACACAGAAAGAAAATAGAATGAGCAAACGCTGGGGCCCAAACTATCTAAATAGAAAAGGACAGGAAGGGTACTTACTGCAATCCCAGAAAACCCTGAAAAACACCAACTCTACTAATTTCAAAATCACCTGAGATCACACGACCTCTACCACCTAAATTAGCTCTCTGGTGTAACAAAATCAAAACAGCAGCCACTGAAAAAACTGGAAAAAGCAAAAGAACAAAACTCAGTGGCTGAACTAAACTGAGAAGGCAGAAGCCCCCGGAGGGGACCCAGAAGGCCCCCAAAGAAGTGCAGGACAAAATGCAAAAATATAGCAACAACACAAAAGAAGAAAAATTCTTATCTGGTAGCAGGAGATGCAGACACGACACAGCAGGCTACAAGGGAAACTGGAATGAAGGATTCAGACCAGAACAATTGATCACCGGCAACCCTGATGGGAAAATGACTCCCTTATATAAGACCAGTCAGTAACACCTGATTCCCAGTCCTCACAATCTTCACTAGTACCGCTTGTAACCACCAGAGGGAGCCTCTGCTCAGAACTTATCTCAAACCCATTCACAACAGGGTTTCCACTGTTTAGGCACATCAGGGGCTCTCCAAATGCAACATGGCATCCAATCTCAATTCCAGCCAATTTTGGTTGGAAAAAGTCAAATGGTGCTCCTTCGATTCCAAGCTCTGACGTGCGCCCAAACAGTGGTTCCCCCCCACATATGGGGTATCAGCGTACTCAGGACAAATTGGACAACAACTTATGTGGTCCAATTTCTCCTGTTACCCTTGGGAAAATAAAAAATTAGTGACTAAAAGATAATTTTTGTGGGAAAAAAATAGGATTTTTTATTTTCATGCCCGGGCATTATAAACTTGTGTGAAGCACTTGGGGGTTCAAAGTGCTCACCAAAGATCTAGATAAGTTCCTTAGGGGGTCTAGTTTCCAAAATGGGGTCACTTGTGGGGGGTTTCCACTGTTTAGGCTCATCTGGGGCACTGCAAACGGAACATGACCCCCATCAACGTCTGCATTCCAAAACGTTACTACTTCCTTTCCAAGCCCTGCCGTGCACCCAAACAGTTCCCCCCCCCACATATGGGGTATCAGCGTACTCAGGACAAATTGGACAACAACTTTTGGGGTCCAATTTCCTTGGGAAAATTCAAAAATTTGGGACTAAAAAATCATTTTTGTGGAAAATTGTTTTGTTTTTTTTTTCACACCCAGGCATTATAAGCTTTTGTGAAACACTTGGGGGTTCAAAGTGCTCACAACAGATCTAGATAAGTACCTTAGGGGGTCTAGTTTCCAAAATGGTGTCACTTGTGGGGGTTTCCACTGTTTAGGCGCATCAGGGGCTCTCCAAACACGACATGGCGTCCAATCTCAATTCCCGCCAATTTTAGTTTGAAAAAGTCAAACGGCGCTCCTTCCCTTACGAGCTCTGCCATGTGCCCAAACAGTGGTTTTCCCCCACATATTGGGTATTGGCGTACTCAGGAGAAATTGCATAACAACCTTATCTGTCCATTTTCTCCTTTTACCCTTGTGAAAATAAAAAAAAAGTTTGTAAAAGATAATTTTTGTGGCTAAAAAGTTAAATATTCATTTTTTCCTTCCACGTTGCTTTAGTTCCTGTGAAGCACCTGAAGGGTTAATAATCTTCTTGAATGTGGTTTTGAGTACCTTGAGGGGTGCAGTTTTTAGAATGGTGTCACTTTTGGGTATTTTCTGCCATATAGACCCCTCAAAGTGACTTCAAATGAGAGGTGGTCCCTAAAAAAAATGGCTTTGTAAATTTTGTTGTAAAAATGAGAAATCGCTGGTCAACTTTTAACCCTTATAACTTCCTAACAAAAAAAATTTTGGTTCCAAAATTGTGCTGATGTAAAGTAGACATGTGGGAAATGTTATTTCTTAACTATTTTGTGTGATATATTTCTCTGTTTTAAGGGAATAAAAATTCAAAGTTTGAAAATTGCAAAATTTTAAAAATTTTCGCCATATTTGCGTTTTTTTCAAAAATAAACGCAAGTTATATCGAAGAAATTTTACTTCTAACGTGAAGTACAATATGTCACGAGAAAACAGTCTCAGAATCGCGAAGATCCGTTGAAGCGTTCCAGAGTTATAACCTCATAAAGAGACAGTGGTCAGAATTGTAAAAATTGGCCCAAAGTCACGCTGTATAGCAGATATATATATGTGATGTCAGTAATCTATATCAAAAGGGCAAAATACTATATAACATGCGCATAGATATATGATAACATAGATTTACCTGAAAGAATGTCCAGAGGGTCAAAACGGAATCCGTTATACGCTGTCTCCGGCTAGAGGGTGACCGGGGTCTAAGCTGACCCTAAACTGGGGTCCTAACTAATCCCTCAACCTGGAGGTACTGTTAAAGGTACAGAGGTCCAGGCCACCAGCGTAAACCCTGTCTCCTATCAATCCCTGCCAACTGTATTCTAGTCCTAAGAAGGACCCTGAATACCACCAAAGGGAATGAACAGGTAACGGTTAATGAACAGAAAGACAAACAACAAAGACAAGAAATAAAGTAAATAAAGTCTTACATACAACACTCACACACAGAGGAACACCTAAGGTCTCAGAGAAAAACTATAAGCTGTAAGAGTAAAAACAACTAAGGAGCTCTTAGCTTAAATATTCTCAGAACCGATCCAGTCTGCTAAACTACATGAATGCTTTCACCGGCGTCTAACACCCAGACTGGCAGAAATATAAAGGAAACTAATTAGAACATAATCAAAAGCAGCCAGGCGAGGCTGCACCTAGCCTTAGCAAAGAGCTAGGAAAAATTAACTCTCTCATTACCAAAAAACAAAGAAACAGCAGCTCAGCTGTGAGAAGTCAGAATGTGCAATCGCGACGATCTTCATGGCGTTGCACCCATGCACACCCGGTCATTAACGTGCAAACCACCCTTGGGGGTGAAGGGGTTAAATAAAAATGGAAAATTGTGTTTTCTTTTGATTTCAAATAAAGGACTTTATACTTGCTGTGTCTTTAGTTCCAATATAACTATAGGATTTGTAATGGATAGGTGTCTTATAGATGCCTCTCCATTATTAACCCTTGGGGTTGATGTCACCAGACAATACAAAGGTGACATGAAACCCACAAATATTACCCCACCTGCTACCGCTACAGGGCAAATAGGAAGAGCCAGGCAAAGCGCCAGAATTGGCGCATGGAATAGATGTGCCTTTTCTGGGTGGCTGCGGGCTGCTATTTTTAGACTGGGGGGCCAATATCCATGGCCTCTTACCAGCTTGAGAATACGAGCCCCCATTTCTTGATTTAGCTTGGCTGGTTATCAAAAATGGGGTGGACCCCATACGGTTTTTTAAAATTATTTAAATAATTAAAAAATACGCCGTGGGCACCCCTCTATTTTTGATAGCAAGCCTTGCTGAAGCTGACGATTGCAGTCCGCAGCTGTCTGTTTTACCTGGCTGTTAATCAAAAGTACAAGGAAACCACACATTTTTTAAATTTATTTATAGCGCAGGCGGCGGCTGATGAATACTCCCATCAGCTGCCGCCTGCTCTCACTGTTAGGCTATGTGCACACGTTCAGGATTTTTTGCGTTTTTTTAGCATTTTTGTGGTGGTTTTTCGCTGAAAAAACGCTTAAAAACCGCATACATTAAGCATCCCATTATTAGAATGCATTCCGCAATTTTTGTGCCCATGCTGCGTTTCTTCCGCAAAAAAAAGTGGGTTGCGCTCTGTTATGATGACTGCTGGTGGCGCTCTATTATGGTGACTGTCGGTTGCGCTGTTATGATGACTGACCATTGCGCTCTTTTATGATGACTGTCGGTTGTGCTCTGTTTTGATGACTGTAGGTTGCGCTCTTTTATGATGACTGTCTGTTGTGCTCTGTTATGATGACTGTCGGTTGCGCACTTTTATGATAACTGACAGTTGCGCTCTTCTATGACTGTCGGTTGCGCTCTTGTTATGTTGACTGTCGGTTGCGCTCTTTTATGATGACTGTCGGTTGCACTCTTTTATGATGACTGTCGGTTGCACTCTTTTATGAGGACTGTCGGTTGCGCTCTGTTATGATGACTGTTGGTGGTGCTCTGTTATGATTACTGTTGGTTGCGCTCTGTTATGACGACAGTCAGTTGGGCTCTTTTATGTTGACTGTCGGTTGCGCTCTGTTATGATAAATGTTGGTTCCGCACTTATATTATGACAGTTGGTTGCGCTCTTTTACGCCTTACCCTGTGAAGCTTCGCCCACTCCTCACAATGTCGCGGCTGCAGACAGGACCGGTGAAAGACGGGAAAAGTGACATTTTGGCGTAATTATTTATATTACAAAAAGTGACAATAAAAATGTAATATTTATAAATTTGGAAAAAAAAAGAATTTTGCCCAAATCCATAAAATATAGAACAGTGTAATGAACCTTCCTGTCTGACCTATGATGTGTGCGCCATTAAAACCTTGAGAAATTCCATAAAAAACACATTAAAAAGCCAGAAGAGGGGACTAGAATGGAGTCTGTATGAGGAGCTCAAGGAATCAACTCCGATCTAGATGCCTCAGTGCTGAGCTGTGTAAAGCAGAGGGGATTTATAAAGGTCCTCGCTCTAGCAACTATGATGTAGTCACCTCAGCACTGAACGGTCTAGATCGGAGATGGTAAAATGAGGTCCTCAAAATATCAACTCCGATGTAGTCACTTCACTAGTGAGCCATCTAGATCAGAGTGGCTAAAATGAAAATCACAAAAAATCAACTCCGATCTAAAGGCAACCGTTGCAGGAGGGTGCGCAGGATACATGAGGGAGCGCAGCAAGCATGAGGGTAAGCAGGAAACATGAGGGTGGCAGGACACATGAGGGGGCGCAGGACACATGAGGGGGCGCAGGACACACGAGGGAGCTCAGCACGCATGAGGAGCGCAGGACGCATGAGGGTGCGCAGGACGCATTAGGGAGCGCAGGACGCATGAGGGAGCGCAGGACTCATGAGGGAACAAACAGAGAGAAAGGCAGTGTGTATAAAGTCACGATCAACCTCAAAAATAATACTAATTAAGTATATATGAAAATATAATCAAATTTTATTGATACAAAAGAAACACACTGAAAAACAGGATAAAGTTAAAAACAATTAAAAAGGACCAGGAACGGTCCATAATGAGACTCAAAAAGATCCATGTAAGGATCCACTTTACAAAACTCCCAATTAGCGCTGGCTAAAACAGAAACAGGTGTGCAGTTCAATGAATTTGCAGATAATAGCAAAATAGAGCAAATTATAAGATCATGTCAGATAATACAGACAGTGAAACTTGAACACATTAGACCACCCAGATAAGTTGTATATGCAACGAAGATAACAACAATAAATACCAGTAACAAAAATGCATAACAAAAACTCATGAATCAATAAGAATGAATGTAACAATTAACCTAGATGAAAAAGCCGCATAGAAATAAATGAGCAGCTAATATGATTGGCTTGATTAAGAAAGCCATGTTAAGGAAAAAGCCATGTCTTCATAAAATAATGAAGACAGGTAAAATAAACCTGTGACCAGCATGAAATGAAACTGGGAGATTGTACCCCACGCGTATCGCCACTTGGGGACGTGGCTTCCTCAGGGGAAAGTGACTGACCTGTGAGACGGTGTTTCCTCTTATACCCAAAATAATTAGTAATGAATGTCTTACACTCCCGCCTGGCGCTCGGTGAGACGGCGTCCGGAAGTGGCAGCTGCGCTTGCGCAGCTGCCTGTCAGCCGAACGCCGCAACCTCGAGCGTCTCCATGGATACATCAGAAAGGCGGCGCATGCGCAATGTGAGAAAGCAGGCAAATAGGAAAATGATGAACAAACCATACATGTGGACAACTCCATATTACGAATGAGAGATATATGAAGACAATGACATAATGACATGCATATGCCAATTAAATGGATGCAAAGAAATAAAATGCAATGTTAGACACATACATAAATAAAGACAAAAAGAAAGAAGCAAAAAATAATAAATAAGCAAAAAATGAGCAAAAAAAGAAAGAAAACAGTGGACCAAAAAAAATTAGATATGGACAACTGCACTAAGTGCATACATATGCCAATATAATGAATAATAAACAAAAATTAAATGTTGGGCAAAAAAATCAGATGGCAAAAGGAAATGGCAAAAAGAAAGCCATTGAATATAAAAAAAAGGTTAGTAAGCACATGTATAATAATGATAATATACAATGACATAAATGTGCCAGTTCAATGGGAAATGAACAAAAATTACATATTGAGCACAACCAAAAAATAAAATGGCAAAAGTAAACGGAAAAAGGAAGGCCATTAAATGTAAGAAAATCCACACTATGAATAATCGTCAGGCAAAAGGAAACAAATAAAGAAAGGCCTAACGATGGAAAATGTTCCAAAAAAAAACAAAAAAACATGCATATGGATATAATAATAATATGATATTGAAATGCTTGATGCATTATTTTTTATTATTTATTTTTTGTAATAACCTGTAAATAATAATTCCTCATTTAATCCACCAGGCGCTAAGCTATTAAGTTGGAAAATCCATCTTGATTCTCTTCTCAATAATTCATTGGTGCAACAGCCACCTCTAATGGTGGTATCTACCTTATCAACAACTAGAACTTGTAAATGCTGGGTAGAGCTGTTGTGAGTAGAAAAGAAATGATTGGCCAGTGAAGTAACTGGCTTACCTGAGGCCTTATCCCTGCGTGCGCAAGAAATGTCAGAGATGTGATGTTGAATGCGTCTGCGAAGTTCCTGACCTGTATGTCCCACATAAATCTTAGGACAGCTGCAGACTATAATATAAACAACATTTTTTGTACGGCAATTCGCATAATAGCATGTTCGTACTTGTTCCAAAGGACCTGGAAGGGCAATGGTGTGATCTGCAATCACAAAGGGGCAGATGGTACAACTGCCACATGGGTATGTGCCAATGAGTTTAAAGCCTCTGCCCAAAGTATGAGTTGGACGTTTAAAATGGCTGGAACATAGAACATCTCTGAGATTCTTGGCACGTTTAGCAATTAGCTTGGGTTTTTCAGTGACAAAAGGCAAAACCCTGGGTTCACTTAATAAGATATTCCAATTCTTACGCAAAATGCTGTAAATTTCAGTCCAATAGTTATTATATGGTGTGATGATATTGGTTGTCGAAAAATTCTGTTTTATGTCTCGGTTGCAAAAGTTCATGACGTTCCTTTTGTCTTGAAGCCTGATATGCCTGTGAAATAATCCGTTTGGGATAACCCCTCCCTCTGAAGCGTGATGTCAATGATCTTGCTTCCTTATAGAAGGAGTCCTGTTCACTGCAATTTCGTTTAATACGGTAGAATTGTCCTCGTGGAATGCCATTTCGAACATGGGGCGGATGAAAGCTTCTATAGTGAAGCAAGCTATTTGAAGCAGTAGTTTTCCGAAAGAGTGATGTACAGACGCTGTCCCCTCTCTTAATGATCTTTAAATCCAGGAAGTCAACAGTATCCATTGATATGCTGGAAGTAAGAGAAATGTTCCATGGATTATTATTGAGTTCATCAATGAATCTGACACAATCCTCACGTGAACCAGACCAAAAAAAGAGAGCACATCATCTATGTACCGATGCCACCGTGTGACATGCATTTGAAAAGAAGGAAGTAAACGCACATGAGTCTCCTCCCACCAGCCCAAAAAAAGATTTGCGTAGGCGGGCGCACATCTGGCACCCATAGCGGTGCCAGAGATCTGTTTATAGAAAGTGCGGTCAAATACGAAATAATGGTTTTCCAACACAAATTTCAAAAGATCAAGTACAAAAGAGTCATGTTGTCGGTCCCCCGTAGTTTTGGAATTCAAAAAGAAAGACACTGCCCTTAAGCCCAAAGAGTGCTCTATGCAAGTATAGAGGGATTCAACATCCATAGTTACCATGAAAGTTTGATCCTTGATTTTGCAATCGTCCAATTGGTTGACAAGATGTGAAGAATCCCTTACATAAGAGTCTAAGGACAAGACAAAAGGTTGAAGATAAAAATCAAGATATATACAAGGGCGTTCAAAAAGGCTACCAATGCCAGAGACAATAGGTCTGCCTGGCGGTTCTTGTAAGGACTTGTGCACCTTAGGGAGCATATAGAAGGTGGGCACCACAGGATGTTTGGTGGCTAGAAAATCACGTTCCTTCCTATTGATTATGCTCAACTCCAATGCCCGTTTAATAAGCCCATCAATTTTAGATTTGAACACCTGTGTGGGGTCAGTGGGTAAGACTCTATAACAGGAGACATTATTCAACTGTCTGTGTGCCTCTTTGGTGTACAAGTCCACAGGCCAAAGGACAACATTTCCCCCTTAGTCTGCTTCCTTTATAATAAACAAGTCATTATTTTGTAATTGCTTCAGAGCCTCTCTGTCATTCCTATTGATATTATTATTTTTATGAACATCCACAGAGATGTTCTGAATATCCTGACAAGTTGTTTTATAAAATATCTCTACTGCCGGGAAAAGTGAGAGGGACGGTGTTGCTTGTGATGGTAATCTCTGGGTAAATTCTGTCCTCTTACCTGGAACCTGTTGGTTTTCATTGAGTAAATCAAGTAAATCCCGGAAGACCTGACGATCCTCCTGTGGTAAAGTGTCAATGATAGAGGGCTGGTGATATAGTAGCTTGAAAGTGACCTGTCTACAAAAAAGATATAAATCCTTAATGAGTTCAAACTTATCCAACACCTTCATAGGAGAAAAAGAGAGTCCTTTAGACAAAAGTTGGATTTCATGTTCAGAAAGGACATAAGAGGAAAGGTTAATTATTTGTAAGTTACCAGTAACAGACGTGTCGACTATCGTCTCCGATTCTGTCTCGTATTCCTCTTGTAGGTAGGGGACCAGGCTTGAAATCGTCGATGGCGTTTTCGCACATTGATTGGACTTGTGCCGCCGCTTGCCCCTCCTGGTGGATTTTTCTACGTCGGTGTCCGAGGACAAAAAATCACTGGAGGAAGGGTCTTGAACTGATGAAGTTAAATCAACTGGCTTAACTGATACATGAGTAGTCCTAGTGGACCTGCGGTTACCAGAATGAGTCCATTTATAAGCTTTTTGGCTATCATAATCATTTTTATCCCTGATGAATTTGGATTTTTTGCCCCGCATAATCTCTTTTTCAAACTTATCCAAGCTCTCCTTGAGTTTTTGCTGGAAAGGGTTAATGACTGAATCAGCATCAAAAGCCTTTAATCTAGTTTCAAGATTTTTGATTTTATCTTTGAATTCACTCAAGAGTTTTTTGTCATGTTCAACAAGCATGTTAATGATTATTGCTGAACATTTAGAAAGACCCGACTCCCAAATTTGTCTAAATCCTTGGTCAACTTCCCATGCTGGAAATATTTGAACTCTCAAGCCTCTGGGCAGCAAACCCAGTTTGAGATATTCTTCTAAACTTTTGATATTCCACCAAGTTTTAACCACAGCTTTATGAAGGTGTGTAAGTTCAGAAGACAGTTTCTGAAATGAGTCATCAACAGGTTCCTTATTATTACCAATAGTACAAAAAATACCCGAAACCTGGTTAAGCCATGCCGCCTCTCTGGCGTCAATATCCATGGTGGAGAGTGCAAGAAAAAAGAAAGATAATAGAAAAATGAAAAAATAATAATATAAAAATAATAAGTAATGTAATGATAATAATAAAAATAAATAAAGACAATAACCTGTGTGCCAACACTCAAAGAAAAAGGAGGAAAAAGAACCTCCAGAAAATAAATGCTTCAGAGGGAGGGGTTATCCCAAACGGATTATTTCACAGGCATATCAGGCTTCAAGACAAAAGGAACGTCATGAACTTTTGCAACCGAGACATAAAACAGAATTTTCGACAACCAATATCATCACACCATATAATAACTATTGGACTGAAATTTACAGCATTTTGCGTAAGAATTGGAATATCTTATTAAGTGAACCCAGGGTTTTGCCTTTTGTCACTGAAAAACCCAAGCTAATTGCTAAACGTGCCAAGAATCTCAGAGATGTTCTATGTTCCAGCCATTTTAAACGTCCAACTCATACTTTGGGCAGAGGCTTTAAACTCATTGGCACATACCCATGTGGCAGTTGTACCATCTGCCCCTTTGTGATTGCAGATCACACCATTGCCCTTCCAGGTCCTTTGGAACAAGTACGAACATCGCTATTATGCGAATTGCCGTACAAAAAATGTTGTTTATATTATAGTCTGCAGCTGTCCTAAGATTTATGTGGGACAAACAGGTCAGGAACTTCGCAGACGCATTCAACATCACATCTCTGACATTTCTTGCGCACGCAGGGATAAGGCCTCAGGTAAGCCAGTTACTTCACTGGCCAATCATTTCTTTTCTACTCACAACAGCTCTACCCAGCATTTACAAGTTCTAGTTGTTGATAAGGTAGATACCACCATTAGAGGTGGCTGTTGCACCAATGAATTATTGAGAAGAGAATCGAGATGGATTTTCCAACTTAATAGCTTAGCGCCTGGTGGATTAAATGAGGAATTATTATTTACAGGTTATTACAAAAAATAATAATAAAATAAAAATAATGCATCAAGCATTTCAATATCATATTATTATTATATCCATATGCATGTTTTTTTGTTTTTTTTTTGGAACATTTTCCATCGTTAGGCCTTTCTTTATTTGTTTCCTTTTGCCTGACGATTATTCATAGTGTGGATTTTCTTACATTTAATGGCCTTCCTTTTTCCGTTTACTTTTGCCATTTTATTTTTTGGTTGTGCTCAATATGTAATTTTTGTTCATTTCCCATTGAACTGGCACATTTATGTCATTGTATATTATCATTATTATACATGTGCTTACTAACCTTTTTTTTATATTCAATGGCTTTCTTTTTGCCATTTCCTTTTGCCATCTGATTTTTTTGCCCAACATTTAATTTTTGTTTATTATTCATTATATTGGCATATGTATGCACTTAGTGCAGTTGTCCATATCTAATTTTTTTTGGTCCACTGTTTTCTTTCTTTTTTTGCTCATTTTTTGCTTATTTATTATTTTTTGCTTCTTTCTTTTTGTCTTTATTTATGTATGTGTCTAACATTGCATTTTATTTCTTTGCATCCATTTAATTGGCATATGCATGTCATTATGTCATTGTCTTCATATATCTCTCATTCGTAATATGGAGTTGTCCACATGTATGGTTTGTTCATCATTTTCCTATTTGCCTGCTTTCTCACATTGCGCATGCGCCGCCTTTCTGATGTATCCATGGAGACGCTCGAGGTTGCGGCGTTCGGCTGACAGGCAGCTGCGCAAGCGCAGCTGCCACTTCCGGACGCCGTCTCACCGAGCGCCAGGCGGGAGTGTAAGACATTCATTACTAATTATTTTGGGTATAAGAGGACACACCGTCTCACAGGTCAGTCACTTTCCCCTGAGGAAGCCACGTCCCCAAGTGGCGATACGCGTGGGGTACAATCTCCCAGTTTCATTTCATGCTGGTCACAGGTTTATTTTACCTGTCTTCATTATTTTATGAAGACATGGCTTTTTCCTTAACATGGCTTTCTTAATCAAGCCAATCATATTAGCTGCTCATTTATTTCTATGTGGCTTTTTCATCTAGGTTAATTGTTACATTCATTCTTATTGATTCATGAGTTTTTGTTATGCATTTTTGTTACTGGTATTTATTGTTGTTATCTTCGTTGCATATACAACTTATCTGGGTGGTCTAATGTGTTCAAGTTTCACTGTCTGTATTATCTGACATGATCTTATAATTTGCTCTATTTTGCTATTATCTGCAAATTCATTGAACTGCACACCTGTTTCTGTTTTAGCCAGCGCTAATTGGGAGTTTTGTAAAGTGGATCCTTACATGGATCTTTTTGAGTCTCATTATGGACCGTTCCTGGTCCTTTTTAATTGTTTTTAACTTTATCCTGTTTTTCAGTGTGTTTCTTTTGTATCAATAAAATTTGATTATATTTTCATATATACTTAATTAGTATTATTTTTGAGGTTGATCGTGACTTTATACACACTGCCTTTCTCTCTGTTTGTTCCATATGTTCACCACAGTGTGTCGTCATAGATCCCTTCCAAAACATTTTTTGTGGTGCCCTCAAATCTTCCTTTTTGGACTCATGAGGGGGCGCAGGATGCAAGAGGGAGCGCAGGACGCATGAGGGTAAGCAGGACACATGAGGGGGCGCAGGACGAATGAGGGGGGCGCACGACGCATGAGGGAGAGCAGGACCCATGACGGTGCTCAAGACACATGAGGGAGAGCAGGACACATGAGGGGGCAGAGGACACATGAGGGGGCGCAGGACACATGAAGGGGCGCAGGACACATAAGGGAGCGCAGGACACATGAGGGGGAGCAGGACACATGAGGGGGCGCAGGACACATGAGGAGGCGCAGGACACATGAGGGAGCGCAGGACACATGAGGGGGCGCAGGACACATGAGGGGGAGCAGGATACATGAGAGTGCGCAGGAAACATAGGGAGCGCAGGATGCATGAGGGAGCACAGGACGCATGAGGGGGCGCAGGACACATGACGGGGCGCAGGAAACATGAGGGAGCGCAGGATGCATGAGGGGGCGCAGGATGCATGAGGGAGTGCAGGAAGCATGAGGGTGCACAGGACTCATGAGGGTGCGCAGGACTCATGAGGGTGCGCAGGATACATGAGGGAGCGCAGGACACATGAGTGAGTGAAGGATACATGAGAGTGAGCAGGACACATGAGGGGGCGCAGGACACATAAGGGTGCGCAGGACACATGAGGGGGCGCAGGACACATGAGGGGGCGCAGGACACATGAGGGGGCGCAGGACACATGAGGGGGCGCAGGACACATGAGGGGGCGCAGGACACATGAGGGGCGCAGGACACATGAGGGAGCGCAGGACACATGAGAGGGCGCAGGACACATGAGGGGGCACAGGATACATGAGGAGGCGCAGGACACATGAGGGAGCGCAGGACACATAGGGGGCACAGGAATACATGAGGGGGCGCAGGACACATGAGGGGCGCAGGACACATGAGGGAGCGCAGGACACATGAGAGGGCGCAGGACACATGAGGGGGCACAGGATACATGAGGAGGCGCAGGATACATGAGAGTGCGCAGGACACATGAGGGAGGCAGGATGCATGAGGGAGCACAGGACGCATGAGGGAGCACAGGACGCATGAGGGGGCGCAGGACACATGAGGGGGCGCAGGAAACATGAGGGAGCGCAGGATGCATGAGGGGGCGCAGGATGCATGAGGGAGTGCAGGAAGCATGAGGGTGCACAGGACTCATGAGGGTGCGCAGGACTCATGAGGGTGCGCAGGATACATGAGGGAGCGCAGGACACTTGGGGAGCGCAGGACACCTGAAGGGGCGCAGGACACATAAGGGAGCGCAGGATACATGAGAGTGCGCAGGACACATGAGGGGGCGCAGGACACATGAGGGGCGCAGGACACATGAGGGAGCGCAGAACACATGAAGGGACGCAGGAGACATGAGCGGGCACAGGACACATGAGGGAGCGCACGACACATGAAGGAGCGCAGGACACATGAGGGAGCGAAGGACACATGAGGGAATGCAGGACGCATGAGAGGGCGCAGGATGTATGAGGGGGCACAGGATGCATGAGGGAGCGAAGGATGCATGAGGGAGCGCAGGATGCATGAGGGGGAGCAAGACGCATGAGGGAGCACAGGACGCATGAGGCTGAGCAGGACGCATGAGGGTGAGCTGGATGCATGGGGGGGCGCAGGACGCATGAGGGGGCGCAGGAGGCATGAGGGAGTGCAGGACCATGAGGGTGCACAGGGCTCATAAGGGTGCGCATGACTCATAAGGGTGCGCAGGATACATGAGGGAGCGCAGGACACATGAGGGAGCGCAGGACACATGAAGGGGCGCAGGACACATAAGGGTGCGCAGGACACATGAGGGGCGCAGGACACATGAGGGGGCGCAGGACACATGAGGGGGCGCAGGACACATGAGGGGGCGCAGGACACATGAGGGGCGCAGGACACATGAGGGAGCGCAGGACACATGAGGGGCGCAGGACACATGAGGGGGCAAGGAACATGAGGGGGCAGGATACATGAGGGAGCGCAGGACACATGAGGGAGCGCAGGACACATGAGGGGCGCAGGAACATGAGGGAGCAGGACCATGGGGGCAGGCATAGGGCAGGACATGAGGGCGCAGGACATAGCATGAGGGAGGCAGGAGCATGAGGGGCACAGGACCATGAGGGGCGCAGGACACATGAGGGTGCGCAGGACATGAGGGAGCGCAGGACACATAGGATGAGGACATGAGAGGGCAGGATCATGAGGGGCAGGATGCAATGAGGGGCGCAGGACATGAGGGAGCAGTGCATGAGGGGGCAGACCATGAGGGGCACAGGACCATGAGGGGCGCAGGACATGAGGGGGCGCAGGAACATGAGGGGCGCAGGAACATGAGGGAGCGCAGGACACATGAGAGGGCGCAGGACACATGAGGGGGCACAGGATACATGAGGGGCGCAGGACACATGAGGGAGCGCAGACACATGAGGGGACACATGGAACATGAGGGGCGCAGGACACATGAGGGGCGCAGGACACATGAGGGGCGCAGGACACATGAGGGGCGCAGGACACATGAGGGGCACAGGAACATAGAGGGGCGCAGGAACATGAGAGGCGCAGGAACACATGAGGGAGCGCAGGATGCATGAGGGAGCGACAGGACACATGAGGGGGCGCAGACACATGAGGGGGCGCAGGAACATGAGGAGGCGCAGGAGCATGAGGGGCGCAGGATGCATGAGGGAGTGCAGGAAGCATGAGGTGCACAGGACTCATGAGGGTGCGCAGGACTCATGAGGGTGCGCAGGATACATGAGGGAGCGCAGGACACATGAGGTGAGCAGGACACATGAGGGGCGCAGGACACATAAGGGGCGCAGGGAACATGAGGGGGCGCAGGACACATGAGGGGCGCAGGACACATGAGGGGCGCAGGACACATGAGGGCGCAGCATGCATGAGGGACGCAGGAACATGAGGGGCCACAGGACATCATGAGGGAGCGCAGACACATGAAGGAGCGCAGGACACATGAGGGGCGAAGGACACATGAGGGGCAGGACGCAGAGAGGGCGCAGGATGAGGGGGCACAGGATCATAGGGAGCGATAGATGATGAGCGCAGGACACATGAGGGGGCAGACATGAGGAGCACAGGACGCATGAGGGGCAGACGCATGAGGGTGAGCGGAGCATGGGGGCGCAGGAGCATGAGGGGGCGCAGGAGCATGAGGGAGTGCAGGACGCATGAGGGTGCACAGGACTCATGAGGGTGCGCAGACTCATAGGGTGCGCAGGATACATGAGGGAGCGCAGGACACATGAGGGGAGCGCAGGACACATGAAGGGGCGCAGGACACATAAGGGGCGCAGGATACATGAGAGTGCGCAGGACACATGAGGGGGCGCAGGACACATGAGGGGCGCAGGACACATGAGGGGCGCAGGACACATGAGGGCGCAGGAGACATGAGGGGCGACAGGGACACATGAGGGAGCGCAGGACACATGAGAGGGCGCAGGACACATGAGGGGGCACAGGATACATGAGGAGAGCAGGACAATGAGGGAGCGTAGGGACACATGAGGGGGCGAGGAACATGAGGGGCGCAGGATCATGAGGGGTGCGCAGGACACATGAGGGAGCCAGGATGCATGAGGGAGCAGGACGCAGAGGGGGCAGGAACATGAGGGGGGCGCAGGAAACATGAGGGAGCGCAGGAGCATGAGGGGGCAGGATGCATGAGGGAGGGCAAGGGGAAGCATAGGGTGCGCAGGATCATGAGGGTAGCGCAGGACACATGAGGGTGCGCAGGATACATGAGGGAGCGCAGGACACATGAGGGGCGCAGGACACATGAGAGGGGCGCAGGACACATGAGGGGGCACAGGATACATGAGGAGGCGCAGGACACATGAGGGCGAGGACACATGAGGGGGCGCAGGACACATGAGGGGCGCAGGATACATGAGGTGCGCAGGACACATGAGGGAGCGCAGGATGCAATGAGGGAGCACAGGACAAGAGGGGGCAGGACACATGAGGGGCGCAGGAAACATGAGGGAGCGCAGGACATGAGGGGGCGAAGGACACATGAGGAATGCCAGGAGCATGAGGGAGCGCAGGATGATGAGGAGGCACAGGACGCAGAGGGAGCGAGGATGCATGAGGGGGCGCAGGACATGAGGGGGCAAGGAGCACGAGGGAGCACAGGAGCATGAGGGAGCAGGACACATGAGGTGGCGGATGCATGGGGGCGCAGGACGCATGAGGGGGTGCAGGAGCATGAGGGAGTGCAGGACGCATGAGGGTGCCACAGGGCATCATAAGGGTGCGCAGGATCATAAGGGGCGCAGGACACATGAGGAAGTGCAGGACACATGAGGGGCGCAGGACACATGAGGGGGCGCAGGATACATGAGAGTGCGCAGGACACATGAGGGGGCGCAAGACACATAAGGGGCGCAGGATACGAGGCGGATCAAGACACATTAGGGAGTGCAGGACGCATGAGGCTGAGCAGGACACATGAGGGAGCGCAGGACACATGAGGGGGCGCAGGACACATGAAGGGGAGCAGGACACATGAGGGGGCACAGGACACATGAGGGGCGCAGAATACATGAGAGTGCGCAGGACACATGAGGGGGCGCAGGACACATGAGGGGCGCAGGACACATAAAATGGCACAGGAGACATGAGGGGGTGCAGTACACATGAAGGGGTGCAGGACACATGAGGGAGCGCAGGACACATGAGGGAGCGCAGGACACATGAGAGGTTGCAGGACACATGAGGGGGCGCAAGATACAAGAAGGGGCGAAGGAAACATGAGGGAGCGCAGGAAACGAGAGGGAGTGCAGGACACATGAGGGGGTGCAGTACACGTGAAGGGGCGCAGGACATATGAGGGGGTGTAGGACACATGAGGGAGTGCAGGAAACATGAGGGGGCGCAGGATACATGAGGGGGCGCAGGACACACGAGTGAGTGAAGGATACATGAGAGTGAGCAGGACACATGAGGGGGCGCAGGACACAAGAAGGGGCACAGGACAAATGAGGGCGCGCAGGACACATGAGGTAGCGCAGGATACATGAGGAAGCGCAGGACACATGAGGCAGCGCAGGACCCATGAGTACGCAAGACACATGAGGGAGCGCAAGATACATGAGGGAGCTCAGGACACATGAGGGGGCGCAGGACATATGAGGGGGCGCAGGATACACGAGGGAGCGTAGGACATATTTTGGAGAGCAGGAAACATGACGGAGCACAGGACACATAAGGGGGCCCAGGGCATATGAAGGGGGCAGGACAAATAAGGGAGCGGAGGACACATAAGGAAGTGCAGGACACATGAGGGAGCGCAGGACACATGAGGCAGCGCAGGAAACATGAGGGAGCGCAGGACACATGAGGGAGTGCAGGACACATGAGTACGCAAGACACATGAGGGGGCGCAGGACACATGAGGGGGCGCAGAACACATGAGTACGCAGGATACACGAGGGACCGCAGGACACATATTGGAGAGCAGGAAACATGACGGAGCACAGGACACATAAGGGGGCCCAGGGCATATGAAGGGGGCAGGACAAATGAGGGAGCGGAGGACACATAAGGAAGGGCAGGACACATGAGAGAGCGCAGGACACATGAGGCAGCGCAGGACACATGAGGGGCGCAGGACACATGGGTACGCAGGACACATGAAGGGGCGCAGGACACATAAGGGAGTGCAGGATACATGGATACATGAGAGTGCGCAGGACACATGAGGGGGCGCAGGACACATGAGGGGCGCAGGACACATGAGGGAGCGCAGGACACATGAGGGGGCGCAGGACACATGAAGGGACGCAGGACACATAAGGGGGCACAGGACACATGAAGGGACACAGGAGACATGAGCGGGCGCAGGACACATGAGGGAGCGCACGACACATGAGGGAGCGCAAGATACATGAGGGAGCTCAGGACACATGAGGGGGCGCAGGACATATGAGGGGGCGCAGGATACACGAGGGAGCATAGGACATATTTTGGAGAGCAGGAAACATGACGGAGCACAGGACACATAAGGGGGCCCAGGGCATATGAAGGGGGCAGGACAAATAAGGGAGCGGAGGACACATAAGGAAGTGCAGGACACATGAGGGAGCGCAGGACACATGAGGCAGCGCAGGAAACATGAGGGAGCGCAGGACACATGAGGGAGTGCAGGACACATGAGTACGCAAGACACATGAGGGGGCGCAGGACACATGAGGGGGCGCAGAACACATGAGTACGCAGGATACACGAGGGACCGCAGGACACATATTGGAGAGCAGGAAACATGACGGAGCACAGGACACATAAGGGGGCCCAGGGCATATGAAGGGGGCAGGACAAATGAGGGAGCGGAGGACACATAAGGAAGGGCAGGACACATGAGAGAGCGCAGGACACATGAGGCAGCGCAGGACACATGAGGGGCGCAGGACACATGGGTACGCAGGACACATGAAGGGGCGCAGGACACATAAGGGAGTGCAGGATACATGGATACATGAGAGTGCGCAGGACACATGAGGGGGCGCAGGACACATGAGGGGCGCAGGACACATGAGGGAGCGCAGGACACATGAGGGGGCGCAGGACACATGAAGGGACGCAGGACACATAAGGGGGCACAGGACACATGAAGGGACACAGGAGACATGAGCGGGCGCAGGACACATGAGGGAGCGCACGACACATGAAGGGGCGCAGGACACATGAGGGAGCGAAGGACACATGAGGGAGTGCAGGACGCATGAGGGGGCGCAGGATGTATGAGGGGGCATAGGACGCATGAGGGAGCGAAGGACGCATGAGGGAGCGCAGGACGCATGAGGGGGAGCAAGACGCATGAGGGAGCGCAGGACGCATGAGGCTGAGCAGGACGCATGAGGGTGAGCTGGATGCATGGGGGGGCGCAGGACGCATGAGGGAGCGCAGGAGGCATGAGGGAGTGCAGGACGCACGAGGGTGCACAGGACTCATAAGGGTGCGCAGGATACATGAGTGAGCGCAGGACACATGAGGGAGCGCAGGACACATGAGGGGGTGCAGGACACATGAGGAGGCGCAGGATACATGAGAGTGCGCAGGACAAATGAGGGGGCGCAAGACACATGAGGGGCGCAGGACACATGAGGAGGAGCAAGACACATGAGGGAGTGCAGGACGCATGAGGCTGAGCAGGACGCATGATGGTGAGCTGGAAGCATGAGGGGGCGTAGGACGCATGAGGCAGAGCAGGACACAAGAGGGAGGCAGGACACATGAGGGGCACAGGACACATGAAGGGGCGCAGGACACATGATGGGCGCAGGACACATGAGGGGGCGCAGAATACATGAGAGTGCGCAGGACACATGAGGGGCGCAGGACACATGAGGGGCGCAGGACACATGAAATGGCACAGGAGTCATGAGGGGGTGCAGGACACATGAAGGGGTGCAGGACACATGAGGGGGCGCAGGACACATGAGGGAGCGCAGTACACATGAGGGGGAGCAAGACACATGAGGGGGAGCAAGACACATGAGGGAGTGCAGGACGCATGAGGCTGAGCAGGATGCATGACGGTGAGCTGGAAGCATGAAGGGGCGCAGGACGCATGAGGCAGTGCAGGACACATCAGGGAGCCAGGACACATGAGGGGGTGCAGGACATATGAAGGGGCGCAGGACACATGAGGGGGCGCAGGACACATGAGGGGGCGCAGAATACATGAGAGTGCGCAGGACACATGAGGGCGCAGGACACATGAGGGGCGCAGGACACATGAAATGGCACAGGAGACATGAGGGGGTGCAGGACACATGAAGGGGTGCAGGACTGTGATGAAACGTGCACACGGTCCGCCACACGGTAGCCCGGGGTATCACGGCTTGTGATCCCTCCGTGCCGCGAATGTGACGAAAACGCGCACACACAACGACGGCTGCTGCCGTCTGACCCAGTAAACTGCAGGGATTTATAATTATCCCACTTCCACTTAGGAACTTGCAGCTCTCTGGCACCCCCCTTACCCTCAGGTCAGTCAGGGAACTGCACCTAGGATAATTAGTCGCCAGACGGGTCACTTGGATGTGTGCTGGCTATTGGGCACGCTGCAGTGAGGGAATTATAATTACTCCGGGCCGCAGCCAGGCAATACACTTATAAAACCCGCTCCGTCACTGCCAACGCCCCCCAATAGGTTAATATGTCATCACACCTTCCCCCCTTAGAGGGCGCTACGGAGGCATGACCTGTCGGTAATCCGCCATGCACACCTCAGCGGGTTCGCCACGTCGTGACAACCCATCAGCATTCCCATGATCGCTGCCTTTCTTGTGTTGTACGGCAAAATCATACTGCTGTAGGGCAAGGCTCCAGCGTAGCAACCTACCATTGGTTCCGGACACTGTGTGCAGCCAGCTCAGAGGGTTTTGGTCGGTGACCACCTTGAAGGTGCGCCCGTACAGGTGGGGCTGCAAACGTTGCAGTGCCCAGACCATGGCCAGGCACTCCTTCTCGATGGTGGAGTATGCCACTTCCCTCGGCAGAAGTTTCCGGCTCAGGTACAACACGGGGTGCTCCTGGTTCCCCGAATCAACCTGGCTGAGTACAGCACCGAGGCCAAATTCGCTGGCGTCAGTCTGTACCAGGAATGGCCGACTGCTGTCGACGGCTTTCAACACTGGAGAGCTGCACAGGGCTGTTTTCAAAGCTCGGAATGCCACCTCACAGCCATCTGTCCAGCTGACTGTTTGGGGTAGACCGCCCTTGGTGAGGTCCGTCAAGGGTTTTGCAATGGCGCTATAGTTCGGTACGAAACGCCTATAGTACCTTGCAGTGCCCAGGAAGGACTTCACCTGCTTTTTGGTCCTGGGGGTGGGCCAGGACACTATCGCGTCCACTTTCTCGGGCTCCGGACTCATGGAACCCCCGCCTACCCGGTGCCCCAGGTAGTGGACCTCCCTCATGCCCATCTGGCATTTTCCCGGCTTGATGGTCAGACCTGCCTGGCGAATACGCTTGAGCACCTCCTGGAGATGCTGAAGGTGTTCCTCCCAGGTGGAACTGAAGACGGCAATGTCGTCCAGGTACGCCACAGCGTACTCCTCCAGTCCCTGAAGCAGGTGGTTGACCATCCGCTGAAAAGTGGCAGGGGCATTCTTCATGCCAAAAGGCATGACCGTGGACTCGTACAGTCCAAAAGGGGTGATAAAGGCGGATTTCTCCTGCGCCGCAGGGCTCAGGGGAATCTGCCAGTATCCCCGGCTTAAATCCATGATGGATATGTACTTGGCATTCGCCAACCGCTCCAGCAGATCCTCGATGCGTGGCATTGGGTGCGCATCAGAGGTAGTGATGGCGTTGAGCCCCCTGTAGTCCACGCAGAACCGGGTGGTCCGATCCTTTTTTGGCACGAGAACTACAGGTGAGGCCCACGCGCTTTTGGACGGTCGGATCACCCTCAGCTGCAACATCTCATGGATCTCCTGGCGCATAATCTGCTGCACCTCCTCAGAGATTCGATAAGGTGTCCGCCGTAACGGGGCGTGATTCCCGGTGTCCACCTCGTGGACTGCCAACTTGGTCCTTCCGGGTTGGTTAGTGAACATGGCCCGAAAGGATTCCAGAGTGGTCAGCAACCGCTGGGAGGCGGTTAGCGAGGCATTTACCTCCATGTCCTCAATGGACCCATTGGCCTTGGCTTGGGCCAGCATGTCCAGGAGGGGATCCTCCTCACCACCCTCGGGCAGGTTGCAGACCGGTAGGACGCAGGCTTCACGTTCGTGATGGGCCTTCATCATGTTGACGTGAAAGGCCTTGCGCCTACCCCGAGTGTGGTCAAGCGTGACCACGTAGGTGACTGGGTTGAGCCGTTGGTGCACGACGTACGGGCCTTCCCAGGCTGCCTGAAGCTTATCCTTTGGTACGGGAACCAGCACCCACACCTTTTGACCCACCTGGTAGGTCCGCTCCTGGGCGTTCTGGTCGTACCAGTGCTTCTGGTCAGCCTGAGCCTGCGTCATGTTGTCATGCACCAACTGCGTCAAGGTCTGCATCTTGTCGCGGAAGCGCATGACATAATCCACGATGGACACTTCCATGGGGTTTGGCTCATCTTCCCAGGATTCTCTTATCAACCCAAGGGGTCCCCGGACTCGCCTGCCATACAGGAGCTCGAAGAGGGAGAACCCCGTCGAGGCCTGCGGGACTTCTCTGTAGGTAAATAGCAGGTGTGGGAGGTACCGCTCCCAATCGCATCCCTGGGTCTCAACCAGCATGCGGAGCATCTGTTTGAGGGTACCGTTAAAGCGCTCACACAAACCATTGGTCTGTGGGTGATACGCACTCGATACCATACGCGTCACCTGCATTTTGCTGCAGAGAGCCTTCATTAGGCGAGACATAAATTGGGTCCCTTGATCGGTAAGCATCCCCCTGGGAAATCCTACCCGTGAAAAGATGGTCACCAGTGCATCCGCCACCTTATCTGCCCTAGTTGAGGACAGAGCTACTGCCTCCGGGTACCGGGTAGCGTAGTCTACCACAGTAAGGATGTATCGCTTTCCAGAGCTGCTGGGGACGGCCACGGGCCCACAATGTCCACCGCGATCCTCTGGAAAGGCTCCTCTATCACTGGCAACGGGATCAGGGGAGCCTTAAGAGCAGGCCCCGCCTTCCCCACTCTTTGACAGGTGATACAGGAGCGGCAGTAGTTAGTCACATCTGTCCCCATCTTGGGCCAATAGAAGTGTTGAGACAGCCGTGCCTTAGTTTTGCTGATCCCCAAGTGTCCAGCAAGTGGAATCTCATGGGCAATCCACAACAACTCACCTCGGAACTGGTGCGGGACGACCAGCTGTTTTTCCCTCAACCACTCCTTTTGGGAATCTCCGGGTACTGTCTCCCGGTACAACCTTCCTCGTTCCCAGAACACCCTCTCCTTATCAGTCACGGAGGTGGGCGTCTCGGCGAGGTGCCTCAAGTTCTCCAGGCTCGCATCTGAGTGCAGAGCGGCCTGGAACTCCTGGCTGGAGGCAGCCAGAAGTGACGTCAGGGTTCCTTCCTCACTGGGACCCTCTGGGACCGGCTCTGGGTCCACCTCTGGTTCAGTCTCTCCTGTAGCGGAGGAGGGTCCAGATGGCAGGGCGCTACCTGCGATCCGGGCACTCTGACTGCGGGTGACAGCAGCTACATATGCAGTCTCCCCGGGGATTTCTACAGACCCATCAGCCTGCGCTGCTATGGCTCTGCCTCCCCATCCACCCCCAACACTTCAGGAGCAGTGCTACTTATGGGCCAGTTACCTTCCTCGGTGGCACTGGTCAGTGTCATGGCGTCACCTTCCTCCCAGTTCCCATGCACCTCCCCATTTCCTTGAGCACTGTCGCTTGCTCCTGCTAGGGGTTCCTCAGCCGTCTCACTCCGCAGAGCGACGTGGCTGAACGCTCCTGTACCTGTGGACACACCTACCACTTCAGAGAAAGGGTTAACAGGTTCAGATGGCACAGATACATCACTATCAGCATCATTCCTAGGGAAAGAAAGGTTATCGGTTGCATAATCACTTCGCAAAGCATTGGCAGGTAACACATTCAGTTTCCCATCATCATCAACATCAACATCAGGGTTAACGTTAACCTTATTAGCAGATTGGGGAGGGTGTCAGGGACATAGTACGCCACCATCCTCCCCAGATCAGTCCCCAATAAAACATCAGTGGGCAGGTTTTCGGACACCCCCACTTCCTTCACCCCGCTCCCGGCACCCCAGTCAATGAAAACCCGGGCTATCGGCAAGGGGTAGTGGACGCCCCCAATCCCGGTGACAGTTAAGGTTTTCCCCGGAATCAACTCTTCAGGGGCCGCCAGTTCGGGTCGGATGAGGGTTCGTTCAGCCCCGGTGTCCTTGAGGCCTGTAGCAAGACGGGCCCCCACGCGGACGGGCTGCACGTTGTCATCAACCCTCCCCACCACACCACCCACCAAAAGAACAGAGGCGTTGGGCCCGGAGGCCTTGGCTGGGGGGTTCTTCTGCCTCTCCGGACAGGTGGCGCTGATGTGTCCAGTCCTTTTACAGGAGAAACACTGGCGGGGGTTTGATGTAGGCCTGCCGCTGGCAAAGGGGATAGTGCCTCCAGAGGGACGGCTTGCAGGGGCACTGGGGTTGGTTGCAGGCTTACCCCCTCCCCAGCGGGCGGTGACTGGCTTCCGCACCTCGGGTTTCCGGTTGGCCTCATAGCTGTCGGCGATCCGTGCTGTTTTGACCGCATCCTCTGGTTCTCGGTCCAGGATGAACTGTCGGACCTCAGCTGGGCACAGATGCAGGAACTGGTCTTTGATCATCAGGTCTCTCAGCTCCTCAAAGGTGTCAACTGACAGTCCATGGATCCACTGGTCAAAGTGGGTCCTGAGTCCTTGCACCACATCGCTATAACTGTCGTGTGGGCCACGTTGGAGGTTCCGGAACTTCTTTCGGTATACCTCACGGGTTAGCTGGTACTTGGCGATCAGGGCCTGCTTGATGGCCTCATAGTCACCATCTTGATCTGGTGGGAGTGAAGCAAACGCGTCCAGAGCTTTGCCCTTTAGCCCGGGGGTCAAGTACCTGGCCCATTGGTCGTCAGGCAGCTGGTACTGTCTGCAGACTTTCTCAAAGGCCCGCAGAAAAGTGTCCAAGTCTCCGTCCTTTTCCATCACGGGAAAGTGCTCCGGCCGGGGCTTCGGACTCTGAGAGCTGCTGGGTGTACCGCTCCGGGCGGTGGAGGGCATTGCCCCTTGTCTGAGCAGCTCCAGTTCATGGGCTCTCTGAGCTTCCCGCTCGGCTCTCTCAGCCTCTCGCTGGGCTTGGCGCTCGGCTCTCTCAGCCTCTCGCTGGGCTTGGGCCTCGGCTCTCTCAGCCTCTCGCTGGGCTTGGGCCTCCTGCTGGTATCGCTGGATCAGCCTCAGGCGCCCATCATGGTCGTCGGCGGAGAGCGCATCCAGGGCCGCCTGCAGGTAAGGGTCCAACCCGCCCTGGGTGTAAGCAGTCAGGGGTTGGGCCTCTGCTCCTGCGCCCTCCTCGCTCTCAGCGTGGTCCCGTGCCATCAGGGCCTGGATCACTTCTGCCTTGGTTTGGTCCATGGGGACAATCTTCCTCCACTCGCACATGGCAAGAAGATCTTCCTTGCTACTCCGATTATACCAGTCGAATCCCCTCGTAGCCATGGTTGCCAAATAAAAGATAGGATAGAAAACAAAGAGAAGGGAGGGGTAACCGCAAGTACACACAATTGTCTCAGGACTAGTGTTGAGCGATACGATAATGCAAATATCGGCTATCGGCCGATATTAGCTCTATCGGCCTTTCGATAATTCGTTTCGATATTTTCGTCTTATCGAATACCGGAATCGGATTTGTCACTGTCACTGTGAGTGTCCGTCGGTCGGGTCTGTCAGGAGTCAGCGGCACTTACCTGGCAGAAGATCTCCGGCGGTCACGTCCTGGACTGCTTGATGGCCGCCATTATCTTCTCCCTGGCAGTCACATGCAGTTTTTCGCGATAACTGCAGTGACTGTAGGGTAATCCCGGCCGTAAAGCAGTCAGTCCGATGACGTCACCGCCGGGGAAGCAGGTAATCAGCTGTGCTGCGCCGGGATGACAGGCTCTGCCTGTCATTCTGATATAGCAGAGCTGGATCGTCGTGGGACACTCGTTACTATGGACTGCGTCGGTCAGGTGGTATACTTTTTTTTTTTTTTTTTTTCATTTTTTTACAGGAGATCGATGGCGTCGCAGGATGAGACAGTAATAAAAGAAATGAAAACTGTGTTTGTTTTTTTTTATTAAATTAAAAAACTTTTTTAGGAACATTCACCCGTCCGGGTACAACAACAATTAAACTATTTACATACAGGGACCCTGTCCGGGTTATTTAGATTTCTTTGGCTGGCCTCTTCCAGGTACCACCTGGTACTCTTCTTGAGATTGCCAAACATCCGAGGCACCAAGGACAACCAGGACCTGATGACGTCGTGTGGCCTGTACAGTGACGTCGTGACCCGCTATCTGGGTCTGTGTGGCCACCTCTTTCATCTCCCTCCGGGTCTGGAGCCCTATGTCCCGGACTGTACGAACCCCAGGGTGCCTAACAGGCGCCGGGTACGGGCCAGCTATACTTATCATGTCCATAGCTGGGGCTGCTGAGGAGACCACTGAGGGAGGCTGGGGAGATTTACGGCGTGGGGTGGGCACTTTTGCAGAGGCCTGGATGTGGGAGGCTGAAGGCTTCGAGGGTCTCACAGGTTCCTCACACACTGGGGAGTAGGGGTCGCACCTGGTAACATTTAGGGCGTACCACCCATTGTAACCCCAGTGTCGGGTGTAAGTCACCAAGTCTCCTGGCAACAGGTCCCTCCCCGGGTGTCCTTCTGGGAGGTGAGCCTCCACGTCCCGCCGGGTCACAAACACTTCTAAATAAAGTCCAGGCTCCTTGATGAAGCCCCAACCACCTTTCAATTTAAAGCTCCGTACTGCACCCTTACGCCGCGGCTCCCACAGGGTTCCTTTATCTTTTCTATCCGGTCCTTATCTGCCCGGTCCTTCTCCAGGTGACGTTGCCGAAGCTTTTGGGATTCTCGCTGCTCCCTTTGTCGCTCTGCTTCCCGCTCCCAACGTCTCCACTCTTCCTCCTGACGCCGGTTGTAATTCTCCTCCACCAGCTGCTCCATGTCTCCACCACTCCACTGCAGCTTACAGTGTCCGGTTTGCGGCAGCTCTCCTGTCGCCCCCCAGTCCTGGCGGCGCTCCCCTGCGGAGGAAGCAGACGGCTCTAAATCAGATGACAGTCGGGGCTCTGGTACAGGCAGGTAGTGCTCTGGTGCCTGCGCGGCCTCCTCCATGAGGACGGGTGTTGCTTCTTCTGTCTCAGCGACGGGGGGCAGACAGCGGGTTCTGGGGTGCTGCTGACGGTGCTGCGGTTTTTGCAGGAACGGGTGCCTCCACTGCGACAACGTCAACCGGATCACATTGCAAGGACTGGGATGCCCGCACGGACTCCTCTACTAGAACAGGTGCCTCACCTTCCGGTACAGACACTTCAGGTAAGAGGGATTGGTGCCGCTCCAAGTTTAGTTTTAGGGCACGCCAGCTGGCTTCCATCCTGGCGACCTCCTCCCGGTGCTGGGCCAGGCCTCTTAGGGTATCCGCCGCTTCTTGCAGCGTAGGAGGGTTTACAGGCCGGGTGCCCAACGGTGATTCTGTGGCGATCGGGTCGCTTCCGTGGGGGGAGAGCTCTGACTGCTCCATCCCTTCCCACTTCTGCTCGTCGTGTCCATTAGCCATCTCTGCCAAGTCACATGTGTCATTAGCATCTGGAGAGGGCCCCTCTTTTGTAGTGAGGCGGGACCTTCGTGTTAGTTTCCGCACACTGAGGAGGATGAGGAGGCGGAACTCCAGAGCTGTGGGGCACGATGTTACATTGCAGTACCATTTACAGTGGGCGGCCATCGTTTTCACGCCACTGAGTGAGTGACACCCACGAAGAGCACGCCCTTCTTCTTCACCAGTGCCTCGTCGTGACGCAGATATGGCGGAAAAATGGCAAATACATTCTCTGATGATTTTAGCAATTCTCAAGCACAAAACCAGTGCAATTCAGGCACACAGGACTCGCTTATAGCGAGCTACAGAATCCTGTTCGTGACGCCCAAGTTGAGTCGCACAGAGCCAGAGGTTTTCGGGGTACTCGGCACCGAGCCCGTCGACTTCTATGGGGTATGTCACGTCTTTACCCGGCAATTGAATTAGAGTCGATTTTACTATGTAGAAGTGTATAAACTATAAATATATGTATATATATATGTCACAATGACATGTATATATATATATACATATATATGTATTCTATGTGTGTATATTTTGTGTTTACAAACTTTACAACGAAAGAAAGGGTTTTTTTTGTTGCGATATTTTGTTCCCATAGACTTACATGGGACTTCCGGTATCGAAATCGGATATCGACGATATTTAGTGCTATCGGCGATACAATTTCGGTACGATATTTTTAGATATCGAGCAATATCGCTCAACACTACTCAGGACTAATAAACACTGAGTCTGTTCTCCAAAACTTTAGTTGCAGGGTCCCTGAAGAACCGTGTAAGTTTTTTAGTGAATGGAATGATTGCTCAGACCAGATCACTAATGCTCTATAATCCCACCGCTGCCACCAAATGTGATGAAACGTGCACACGGTCCGCCACACGGTAGCCCGGGGTATCACGGCTTTGTGATCCCTCTGTGCCGCGAATGTGACGAAAACGCGCACACACACGACGGCTGCTGCCGTCCGACCCAGTAAACTGCAGGGATTTATAATTATCCCACTTCCACTTAGGAACTTGCAGCTCTCTGGCACCCCCCTTACCCTCAGGTCAGTCAGGGAACTGCACCTAGGATAATTAGTCGCCAGACGGGTCACTTGGATGTGTGCTGGCTATTGGGCACGCTGCAGTGAGGGAATTATATTACTCCGGGCCGCAGCCAGGCAATACACTTATAAAACCCGCTCTGTCACTGCCAACGCCCCCCAATAGGTTAACACTTTACACCCCTTCTTTTAGCTGCCACCAGCTACGATTTACTTAATGAACAATTTATCAAGAGGGTCCGTAGCAACCCCAAATCAGTAGCGTAGTACTTCAGGCACGTGCTGATTCATTTATAGAGCAAGAGAAACAAACTAGTAAATTTTATATCTTTACTCCAAAAAGGTTTGACAGTGTCTATAAAGTTTTAAAACAAGATTTTACAAAAGGGGAGACAATCGAAATATGTACAATATGGTTACAGAAAATAAAAGGGGTTAACATAAGGAAGATCAACTTACAGTTCTTAGATCATAGTAGGCAAGCCATGCGGTCGGGGGATGGGAGACACATCACAATGCATCACAGAGCTGCTATAAGTCTGGTGTCCAGGGCAGATCTGCCGCAGAATACCTGGCCCCTACCTTATAGACCTTTGGCCGTGACATCATAAACGGGGTGGAGTTACCAGGGTCCTCCTCTTGCTCTAAGTGGTAATCTTAGTTCAGAAAACTAATAACTTTCATAACTTAGAGATGGAGTCTCTTACAGCGATGCACAGCATACCATTGTACTCCGCAAGATGTTGGCGTGCATTTAAGTCTAAACGCAGAGTGCCTGGGTGGATCGGCTAAGCATAAATCTGTTTCTTGGGTTCTGTTGCAGCTGGAGCCAGGAAAAACATGGGCCAGGAAGCCCCGTCGACGCAGGTCGCAGACTTGCTACTTTTGTATTTTTATCATACTCTCACATTGCATTACATCGGCATGAATGAATTCCCATTATTGTCTATGAGAGGCAGAAGCACATGGGAAGACAATGCAGACCCCCCGTGGTGAGGAGGGAAACTCCAGCGCTGGCAGCTCAGATTACACTGAGCCTGATTGCAGGCTGGGAGGGGGAAGGGAAGCGCAGATATACACAGGCTGCTAAATGTAGTAGATGTCATCACAAGGACACATGAGGGAGCGCAAGACACATGAAGGGGCGCAGGACACATGAGGGAGCGCAGGACACGTGAGGGAGCGCAGGACACATGAGGGGTCGCAGGACACATGAGGGGGCGCAAGATACAAGAGGGGGCGAAGGAAACATGAGGGAGCGCAGGAAACGAGAGGGAGTGCAGGACACATGAGGGGGTGCAGTACACGTGAAGGGGCGCAGGATATATGAGGGGGTGTAGGACACATTAGGGAGTGCAGGAAACATGAGGGGGCGCAGGATACATGAGGGGGCGCAGGATACATGAGGGAGCGCAGGACACATGAGGGAGCGCAAGATACATGAGGGAGCTCAGGACACATGAGGGGGCGCAGGACATATGAGGGGGCGCAGGATACACGAGGGAGCGCAGGACACATATTGGAGAGCAGGAAACATGATGGAGCACAGGACACATAAGGGGGCCCAGGGCACATGAAGGGGGCAGGACAAATGAGGGAGCGGAGGACACATAAGGAAGTGCAGGACACATGAGGGAGCGCAGGACACATGAGGCAGCGCAGGACACATGAGGGGGCGCAGTACACATGAGTACGCAGGACACATGAGGGGGCGTAGGACACATGAGGGGGCGTAGGACACATGAGGGGGCGCAGGACACATTAGGGAGCTTAGCATGCATGAGGAGCGCAGGACGCATGAGGGAGTGCAGGACGCATGAGGGAGCGCAGGATGCATGAGGGGGCGCAGGACGCATGTGGGGGCGCAGGATGCATGAGGGAGCGCAGGACGCAAGAGGGTAAGCAGGACACATGAGAGAGGTGCAGGACGAATGAGGGGGGAGCACGAAGCATAAGGGAGAGCAGGACGCATGTCAGTGCTCAGGACACATGAGGGAGAGCAGGACACATGAGGGGGCGCAGGACACATGAAGGGGCGCAGGACACATGAGGGAGCGCAGGACACATGAGGGGGCGCAGGACACATGAGGGGGCGCAGGACACATGAGGGGGAGCAGGACGCATGAGGGGGAGCAGGACGCATGAGGGGGCGCAGGACGCATGAGGGGGCGTAGGACGCATGAGGGAGCGAAGGACGCATGAGGGGGCACAGGACGCATGAGGTAGTGCAGGACGCATGAGGGTGCACAGGACTCATGAGGGTGCGCAGGACTCAAGAGGGTGCGCAGGACACATCAGGGAGCGCAGGACACATGAGGGGGTGCAGGACACATGAGGGAGCGCAGGTCACATGAGGCTGAGCAGGACGCATGAGGGTGCGGTGGATGCATGAGGGGGCGCAGGACGCATGAGGGGGCACAGGAGGCATGAGGGAGTGCAGGACGCATGAGGGTGCACAGGACTCAAAAGGGTGCGCAGGACTCATGAGGGTGCGCAGGACACATGAGGGAGGGCAGGACTCATGAGGGGGCGCAGGACACATGAAGGGGCGCAGGACACAAGAGGGAGTGCAGGACACATGAGGGGGTGCAGGACACATGAGGGGGCGCACGATACATGAGAGTGTGCAGGATACATGAGGGGGCGCAGGACACATGAGGGGCGCAGGACACGAGGGGGAACAAGACGCATGAGGGAGTGTAGGACGCATGAAGCTGAGCAGGACGCGTGAGGGTGAGCTGGATGCATGAGGGGGCGCAGGACGCATGAGTGTTATGTTTCGGTAGCTGAGGAGGACAGGAACAACAGCAGGGCAGCCGAACACCTGAGATGTTGGTAACTGATGGGTTGCAGATTCCTAAACTAACGACACAACTAGAGGTAGCCGTGGAGCGTTCCTACGTAGATCCTAGACGCCTCGTCACAACCTGAGAGATAACTACACCTAAAGGCAGAAAGATGAAAGCTATCTGCCCCGGAGCAGATCCCCAAAGAAAATAGGAAGCCCCCAAACATATAATGGCGGTTAGACAAGATGAAAATACAAACATAGGCAGAAAATAGACTGAGCAAACGCTGGGGCCAAAAGCTGATTACTTTCTGCAACCAAGAAAACCCTACAAAAATCCAACATTTCCGATTACAAAAATACTGAGATCACACGATCTCGCCACCCGCTAAATAAGATCTCAGTGTGAACAAAAACCAAGCCGCAGCCACAGAAAAAACAGGAAAAAGCAAATGAGCAAATAACAGTGGCTGCAGAATAACTGTGAGGAGCCAGGCCCCAGGAGGGGACCTGGCTGACCTCCACAAAAGTGCAGAAAACAATGTAAAAAGCAAGCACAAAAAGAAAAGCAAAAAATATCTTATCTGAAAGCAGGAGATGCAGGCAGGACTCCAGCAAACTTCCAAATGAACCAGGAACCACAATTGAGACAAGAACAACTGTTCACCAGCAACCATCATGGGAGGGAACCTCCCTTATATCACACCAGTCCGTGATTCCAGATTGTCACTCCTCGATGAAAGGTTCAGTACTGTCAGTAACACCAGAGGGAGCCTCTGCTCAGAAACCATCTCAAGCACATTCATAACAGTACCCCCCCATTGCGGAGGGGTCACCGAACCCTCACTTGTGCAACTAGGCTGATCAGGATGAGCTCGGTGATAGGCACGGATCAGTCTCCCAGCATGGATGTCCGAAGCAAACACCCAAGAATTGTCCTCCTCACCATAACCTCTCCACTTAACCAAATACTGGAGTTTCTGTCTAGAAAAACGAGAATCCAATATTTTCTCAACCACATACTCCAGATTGCCCTCAACCAAAACAGGGTCAGGAGGCGCAGCCATAGGAACCACTGGCTCGACAAACCTCTTCAATAAGGATCTTAAATGTCCCTGGAAGAAGCAAACGGAAGGAAACAGGATTAAGAATCTCCATGATCTTATAAGGTCCAATGAACCTGAGCTTAAACTTTGGAGATGCAACCCTCATAGGATAGTTCTTGAGGACAACCAAACCAAGTCCCCTACTTTAAACCGAGGACCATCAGTCCTATGCCGGTTGGCAAACCATTGGGCCTTCTCCTGAGAGAGAGACAACCTCTCCACTACCTGGTCCCAAATCTGCTGCATTCGCTCCACAACAGAGTCAACACCCGGACAGACAGAAGCCTCCGCCTGTCCCGAAGAAAATCGAGGGTGAAACCCAAAATTGCAGAAAAATGGAGACATCAAGGTGGCAGAGCTAGCCCTATTATTAAGAGCAAACTCAGCCAAAAGCAAAAAAAGAGACCCAGTCATCTTGATCAGCAGACACAAAACATCTCAAATAAGTCTCCAAGGTCTGGTTTGTTCTCTCGGTTTGTCCATTGGTCTGAGGATGAAAAGCAGAGGAGAAAGATAATTGAACACCAAGTTTAGAACAAAATGTCCTCCAAAATCTGGAAACAAACTGGACTCCTCTGTCAGACACAATGTTCTTCGGAATGCCATGTAACCGAACCACGTGCTGAAGGAACAAAGGCACCAATTCGGAGGAGGAAGGTAACTTAGGTAATGGCACAAGATGTATCATCTTGGAAAACCTATCACAGATTACCCAGATAACGGTCATTCTCTGAGAAAAAGGGAGGTCGGAAATAAAATCCATAGAGATATGGGTCCATGGCCTCTTGGGCACAGGTAATGGCATTAACAAACCACTAGAGCGAGAGCAAGGCTTGGAGCGAGAGCAAGTCCCACAGGACTGCACAAATTCCCTGACGTCACGAGACAAAGTAGGCCACCAAAAGGACAGACTCACCAAGTCTCTGGTACCAAAAATCCCGGAATGACCAGCCAACGCGGAACAATGAATCTCAGACATCACAGTCTTCTTCCACTGGTCTGGGACAAACAATTTCCCAATAGGGCAGCGCTCAGGTTTATCCTCCTGACACCCTTCCAAGGCCAGTCTCAAATTGGGCGAGATGGCAGAAAGAACTACACCCTCTTTCAAAATAATAGTAGGATCAGATAACTCAGGAGAGTCCGCAAAGAAACTCCTCGAGAGGGCATCCACCTTAACATTCTTAGTGCCAGGAAGAAAAGAAACCACAAAATTAAAACGTGTGAAAAACAAGGCCCACCTGGCCTGTCTAGGATTAAATCGCTTGGCTGATTCGAGATAAACCAGATTCTTATGGTCCGTGAGGACCACCACCTGATGTTTGGCTCCTTCCAGCCAATGTCTCCACTCTTCAAAGGCCCACTTCATGGCCAATAACTCCCGATTACCCACGTCATAATTACGTTCAGTTGGAGAACATTTTTGAGAGAAAAAGGCACAAGGGTTACTCTTAGAGGTCTCTGGATTTCTTTGGGACAAAACGGCACCTGCCCCAATTTAAGAGGCATCAACCTCCACCTGAAACGGTAGAGAAACATCAGGCTGCCGTAGAACAGGAGCAGAAGTGAATCTCTGCTTAAGTTCCTGAAACGCAGAGACTGCCTCAGGAGGCCAATTCACCACATCAGAACCCTTTTGGTCAAATCAGTCAATGGTTTAACAATACCGGAGAAATTACCAATAAATTTACGATAAAAATTGGCAAAACCCAAAAATCTCTGAAGAGCCTTTAATGAAGTAGGTTGGACCCAATCACAGATGGCTTGAACCTTGACCGGGTCCATTTCAATAACAGACGGAGACAAAATGAATCCCAGAAATGAGACCTTCTGTACGCCAAAAAGACACTTTGATCCCTTCACATACAGTGCATTCTCTCTCAAAATCTGGAACACAGTCCGAACATGTTTCACATGAGAGTCCCAGTCATTGGAAAAAATCAAGATATCATCCAAATAAACAATCAGAAATTTATCCACAAAATCCCTGAAAATATCATTCATGAAGGATTGGAAGACGGAAGGAGCATTAGTGAGCCCAAAGGGCATCACTAGGTACTCAAATTGCTCCTCTGGGGTATTAAACGCCGTCTTCTATTCATCCCCGTGCTTAATGCGAATAAGGTTATACGCCCCCCTGAGGTCAAGCTTGGTAAACCAACTAGCACTTTTCACACTGGAAAACAGGTCAGAAATCAAGGGTAACGGATATTGATACTTCACAGTGATCTTATTCAAGAGACGATAATCAATACACGGCCTCAATGAACCATCCTTTTTTGCCACTAAGAAAAAACCGGCACCCAAGGGTGAAGAGGATGGTCTGATATGACCCTTCTCCAATGACTCCTTGATATAAGATCGCATAGCATCGTGTTCAGGTACAGACAAGTTAAAAAGGCGACCTTTAGGAAATTTACCACCAGGCACTAATTCAATAGCGCAATCGTAGCTCCTGTGAGGGGGCAAAGATGCAGAATTACTTTCACTAAATACATCCGAAAAATCAGTCAAAAAGTCAGGAACATCCTGAGACTTGGGAGAGGCAGAAAAACCAGAAGTGTCGGCATTAACACATTGGCAGCCCCAACTGGTCACAGACACAGATTTCCAATCCAAAACAGGATTATGAGACTGTAACCAAGGGAAACCTAGTACAATAATGTCATGCAGATTATACAGCACCAGAAATTTGCAACTCTCCTGATGATCTGGTTCAACCCTCATTATCACCTGAGTAGAAAACTGGGGTTTATTCTCCACCAAAGGGGTAGAATCAATGCCCAGTAGGGGAATAGACTTCCGCAGGGGTATCATGGGAAACCCACAACGTTTGGCAAAGTCAAAATCCATCAGGTTAATAGCTGCTCCTGAATCAACAAAAGCCTGAGCAGAAAATGTGGACAGGGAGCAAATCAGGGTAACAGTCAACAGAAATTTAGTCTGAACACTACCCAAGACAACTGAGCGTGCAAAACTTCTTCCCCGCTTAGGGCAGACTGAAATAGCATGAGAGGCATCACCACAGTAGAAACATAACCCATTGCGCTTTCGAAACTCATGAAGCTGAGCCCCAGAAGTCACTCTATCACCTGCTGGGCTAGAAGTGTCACAGCAACATACTCAGGGATACTTGCACTCACGCAAACGTCGCATTGAATCCATGACATGAATCATTAGACGAAGGAGCGGATCCACAAACATCCTTTACATTCTCGACAGCCCTTCTAAAAGCGCAAGCTCACTTTCCATTTGGCAGGATGCCCACTTTGGAATTTCTGACGTACACTCAGCATCTTCAAGACCGTTTATGCAAGTTTTCAGCTTGATCAGTGACATTAGGTTCATCGTACAATAACCCCAGAGCCAGAAAAAATGCATCAATATCATTCAAAACAGGATACTCAGGTGTCAGGGAAAAAGCCCAATCCTGAGGATCGCTGCGCAGGAGAGAGATGACAATTTGAACCTGCTGTGCTGCGTTACCTGAAGATTTAGGCTTTAAGACAAAAAACAACTTAAAGTTATTTTTGAAATTCAGAAATTTAGCCCGATCCCCCAAAAACAAATCTGGCATGGGAATCCTAGGTTCCACAACCGGCAACCCAGCAAGATAGGTAGCAATACTCCGAACCTCAGTGGCAAGCTGATCCACAAGGCCAGACAACTGTGCAAACTCCATTGAGAGAGAGTGAAAAAAAAATCCTCCTCAGCACCCAGAGAAAAAGAGGGAAAAAATGCAACAGACAAAAAAAAAAAAAATCTCTGACAACTCTGACAACTTTTTTCTTTCCACACTTTTTTTTCCCTTTTGTGAGTACCATATAATTTTCAGTTATGGCCGGTGATACTGTTATGTTTCGGTAGCTGAGGAGGACAGGAACAACAGCAGGGCAGCCGAACACCTGAGATGTTGGTAACTGATGGGTTGCAGATTCCTAAACTAACGACACAACTAGAGGTAGCCGTGGAGCGTTCCTACGTAGATCCTAGACGCCTCGTCACAGCCTGAGAGATAACTACACCTAAAGGCAGAAAGATGAAAGCTATCTTCCCCGGAGCAGAAAATAGGAAGCCCCCAAACATATAATGGCGGTTAGACAAGATGAAAATACAAACATAGGCAGAAAATAGACTGAGCAAACGCTGGGGCCACAAGCTGACTAAATAGGATAGGACATGAGAGATTACTTTCTGCAACCAGAAAACCCTACAAAAATCCAACAATTCTGATTACAAAAATACTGAGATCACACGATCTCGCCACCCGCTAAATCAAATCTCAGTGTGAACAAAAACTAAGCCGCAGTCGCTGAAAAAAACAGGAAAAAGTAAATGAGCAAATAACAGTGGCGGCAGAAAAACTGTGAGGAGCCAGGCCCCAGGAGGGGACCTGGCTGACCTCCACAAAAGTGCAGAAAACAATACAAAAAGCAAGCACAAAAAGAAAGGTAAAAAATATCTTATCTGAAAGCAGGAGATGCAGGCAGGACTCCAGCAAACTTCCAAATGAACCAGGAACCACAAATGAGACAAGAACAATTGATCACCGGCAACCATCATGGGAGGGAACCTCCCTTATATCAGACCAGTCTGTGATTCCAGATTGCCACTCCTCGCTGAAAGGTTCAGTACTGTCAGTAACCACCAGAGGGAGCCTCTGCTCAGAAACCATATCTAGCACATTCATAAACATGACACATGAGGCAGTGCAGGACACGTGAGGGTGCACAGTACTGATGAGGGTGCGCAGGACTCATGAGGGTGCGCAGGACACATGAGAGGGCCGCAGGACACATGAGGGGGCGCAGGACACATGAAGGGGCACAGAACACATGAGGGGGCGCAGGACACATGAGGGGGCGCAGGATACATGAGAGTGCACAGGACACATGAGGGGGCGCAGGACACATGTGGTGCGAAGGACACATGAGGGAGCGCAGGACACATGAAGGGGCGCAGGAGACATGAGGGGGCACAGGACACATGAGGGGGCTCAGGACACATGAAATGGCGCAGGAGACATGAGGGGGTGCAGGACACATGAAGGGGTGCAGGACACATGAGGGGGCGCAGGACACATGAGGGAGCGCAAGACACATGAAGGTGCGCAGGACACATGAGGGGTTCCAGGACACATGAGGGGGCGCAAGAAACAAGAGGGGGCGAAGGAAACATGAGGGAGCGCAGGAAACGAGAGGGAGCGCAGGACACATGAGGGGGTGCAGTACACATGAAGGGGCGCAGGACACATGAGGGGGTGTAGGACACATGAGGGAGTGCAGGAAACATGAGAGTGAGCAGGACACATGAGGGGGCGCAGGACACAAGAAGGGGCGCAAGACAAATGAGGGAGCAGAGGACACATGAGGTAGCGCAGGATACATGAGGGAGCGCAGGACACATGAGGGAGCGCAGGACACATGAGTACGCAAGACACATGAGGGAGCGCAAGATACATGAGGGAGCTTAGGACACAAGAGAAAGCGTAGGACACATGAGGGGGCGAAGGACATATGAGGGGCGCAGGATACACAAGGGAGCGCAGGACACATAAGGGAGCGCAGGAAACATGACGGAGCGCAGGACACATAAGGGGGCCCAGGGCACATGAAGGGTGCAGGACAAATGAGGGAGCGGAGGACACATATGGAAGTGCAGGACACATGATGGAGCGCAGGACACATGAGGCAGCGCAGGACAAATGAGGGGGCGCAGGACACATGAGTACGCAGGACACATGAGGGGGCGCAGGACACATGAGGGAGCGAAGGATACTTGAGGGTGCGCAGGACACATAAGGGTGCGCAGGACAAATGAGGGAAGGCAGGACACATGAGGGGGGCGTAGGATACATGAGGAGGAGCAGGATACATGAGGGGGCGAAGGATACATGAGGGGGTGCAGGACACATGAGGAAGCGCAGGACGCATGAGGGTGAGCAGGATGCATGAGGGGGTCGCAGGACGCATGAGGGGTCGCAGGACACATGAGGGAGCGCAGGACACATGAGGGAGCGCAGGACACATGAGGAGCGCAGAACACATGGGGGAGCGAAGGATACTTGAGGGTGCGCAGGACACATGAGGGGGCCAGGACGTATGAGGAAGCGCAGGACGCATGAGGGTGAGCAGGACGCATGAGGGTGAGCAGGAAGCATGAGGGGTCACAGGACACATGAAGGAGTGCAGGACACATGAGGGAGCGCAGGACACATGAGGCAGCGCAGGACACATGGGGGAGCGAAGGATACTTGAGGGTGCGCAGGACACAGAGGGTGCACAGGACAAATGAGGGAGTGCAGGACACATGAGGGGGCGTAGTACACATGAAGGGGAGCAGGACACATGAGGGGGCGCAGGACACATGAGGGGGCGCAGGACACATGAGGGGGCGCAGGACACATGAGGGAGAGCAGGACACATGAGGGTGAGAGAGTAAAGGACACATGAGGGAGCGCAGGACACATGAGTGGACGCAGGACACATGATGGAGCGCAGGACACATGAGGGAGCGCAGGACATATGAGGGAGCGAAGGATACTTGAGGGTGCGCAGGACACATGAGGGGGCGCAGGACGTATGAGGAAGCGCAGGACGCATGAGGGTGAGCAGGATGCATGAGGGTGAGCAGGAAGCATGAGGGTGAGCAGGACACATGAGGGAGCGCAGGACACATGAGGCAGCGCAGAACACATGATGGAGCGAAGAATACTTGAGGGTGCGCAGGGCAAAAGAGGGAGTGCAGGACACATGAGGGGGCGGAGGACACATGAGCGGGCGTAGTACACATGAAGGGGAGCAGGACACATGAGGGGGCGTAGGAAACATGAGGGGGTGCAGAACACATGAGGGAGCACAGGACACATGAGGGGGCGCAGGACACATGAGGGAGCGCAGGACATATGAGGGAGAGCAGGACACATGAGGTTGAGGGAGTGCAGGACACATGAGGAGCGAAGGAGACTTGAGGGTGCGCAGGAAACATGAGGGATGCAGGACACATGAGGAGCGTAGACATTATGAGGTGAGAGAGCGCAGTACACATGAGGGGGTACAAGACACATGAGGAACGCAGGACACATGAGGGAGCGCAGGACACATGAGGGGACGAAGGACACATAAGGAGTGCAGGACACATGAGGGAGCGCAGGACAACAGAGGAGCGCAGGATACATGAGGGGTCGCAGGACACATGAGGGGCGCAAGATACAAGAGGGGGCGAAGGAAACATGAGGAGTGCAGGAAACAAGAGGGAGTGCAGGACACATAAAGGGGGGGGGCGTACACATGAAGGGGCGCAGGACAATGAGGGGGTAGGACACATGAGGGAGTGCAGGAAACATGAGGGGGCGCAAGGATACATGAGGGGGCGCAGGTCACACGAGTGAGTGAATGATACATGAGAGTGAGCAGGACACATGAGGGGGCACAGGACACAAGAAGGGGCGCAGGACAAATGAGGGAGCGCAGGACACATGAGGTAGCTCAGGATACATGAGGGAGCACTGGACACATGAGGGAGCGCAGGACACATGAGTACGCAAGACACATGAGGGAGCGCAAGATACATGAGGGAGCTCAGGACACATGAGGGGGCGCAAGACATATGAGGGGCGCGAGGATACACGAGGAGTGCAAGACACATATTGGAGAGCAGGAAACATGACGGAGCACAGGACACATAAGGGGGCCAGGGCACATGAAGGGGGCAGGACAAATGAGGGAGCGGAGGACACATAAGGAAGTGCAGGACACATGAGGGAGCGCAGGACACATGAGGCAGCGCAAGACACATGAGGCAGCGCAGGACACATGAGGGGGCGCAGGACACATGAGTACGGCAGGACACATGAGGGGGCGCAGAACACATGAGGGGGCGCAGGACACATTAGGGAGCTCAGCACGCATGAGGAGCGCAAGACGCATGAGGGTGCGCAGGACGCATGAGGGAGCGCAGGACGCATGGAGGGAGCGCAGGATGCATGAGGGGGCGCAGGACGCATGAGGGGGCGCAGGATGCATGAGGAGCGCAGGACGCATGAGGGTAAGCAGGACACATGAGGGTGAGCAGGACACATGAGGGAGCGCAGGACACATGAGGCAGCGCAGAACACATGATGGAGCGAAGAATACTTGAGGGTGCGCAGGGCAAAAGAGGGAGTGCAGGACACATGAGGGGGCGGAGGACACATGAGCGGGCGTAGTACACATGAAGGGGAGCAGGACACATGAGGGGGCGTAGGAAACATGAGGGGGTGCAGAACACATGAGGGAGCACAGGACACATGAGGGGGCGCAGGACACATGAGGGAGCGCAGGACATATGAGGGAGAGCAGGACACATGAGGTTGAGGGAGTGCAGGACACATGAGGGAGCGAAGGAGACTTGAGGGTGCGCAGGAAACATGAGGGGATGCAGGACACATGAGGGAGCGTAGGACATTATGAGGGTGAGAGAGCGCAGTACACATGAGGGGGTACAAGACACATGAGGGAACGCAGGACACATGAGGGAGCGCAGGACACATGAGGGGACGAAGGACACATAAGAGAGTGCAGGACACATGAGGGAGCGCAGGACACACGAGGGAGCGCAGGATACATGAGGGGTCGCAGGACACATGAGGGGGCGCAAGATACAAGAGGGGGCGAAGGAAACATGAGGGAGTGCAGGAAACAAGAGGGAGTGCAGGACACATAAGGGGGTGCAGTACACATGAAGGGGCGCAGGACATATGAGGGGGTGTAGGACACATGAGGGAGTGCAGGAAACATGAGGGGGCGCAGGATACATGAGGGGGCGCAGGTCACACGAGTGAGTGAATGATACATGAGAGTGAGCAGGACACATGAGGGGGCACAGGACACAAGAAGGGGCGCAGGACAAATGAGGGAGCGCAGGACACATGAGGTAGCTCAGGATACATGAGGGAGCACTGGACACATGAGGGAGCGCAGGACACATGAGTACGCAAGACACATGAGGGAGCGCAAGATACATGAGGGAGCTCAGGACACATGAGGGGGCGCAAGACATATGAGGGGGCGCAGGATACACGAGGGAGTGCAAGACACATATTGGAGAGCAGGAAACATGACGGAGCACAGGACACATAAGGGGGCCCAGGGCACATGAAGGGGGCAGGACAAATGAGGGAGCGGAGGACACATAAGGAAGTGCAGGACACATGAGGGAGCGCAGGACACATGAGGCAGCGCAAGACACATGAGGCAGCGCAGGACACATGAGGGGGCGCAGGACACATGAGTACGCAGGACACATGAGGGGGCGCAGAACACATGAGGGGGCGCAGGACACATTAGGGAGCTCAGCACGCATGAGGAGCGCAAGACGCATGAGGGTGCGCAGGACGCATGAGGGAGCGCAGGACGCATGAGGGAGCGCAGGATGCATGAGGGGGCGCAGGACGCATGAGGGGGCGCAGGATGCATGAGGGAGCGCAGGACGCATGAGGGTAAGCAGGACACATGAGAGGGGCGCAGGACGAATGAGGGGTGCGCACGAAGCATGAGGGAGAGCAGGACGCATGACAGTGCTCAGGACACATGAGGGAGAGCAGGACACATGAAGGGGCGCAGGACACATGAGGGAGCGCAGGACACATGAGGGGGCGCAGGACACATGAGGGGGCGCAGGACACATGAGGGGGTGCAGGACACATGAGGGGGCGCAGGACACATGAGGGGGCGCAGGAAACATGAGGGAGCGCAGGACGCATGAGGGAGCGCAGGACGCATGACGGGGAGCAGGACGCATGAGGGGGCGCAGGACACATGAGGGAGCGAAGGACGCATGAGGGGGCACAGGACGCATGAGGGAGTGCAGGACGCATGAGGGTGCACAGGACTCATGAGGGTGCGCAGGACTCATGAGCGTGCGCAGGACACATCAGGGAGCGCAGGACACATGAGGGGGCGCAGGACACATGAGGGAGCGCAGGACACATGAGGGGGCGCAGGACACATGAGGGGGCGCAGGACACATGAGGGGGCGCAGGATACATGAGAGTGCGCAGGACACATGAGGGGGTGCAGGACACATGACGGGCGAAGGACACATGAAGGAGAGCAGGACACATGAGGGGGCGTAGGACACATGAGGGAGCGCAGGACACATGAGGGGGTGCAGGACACATGAGGGGGTGCAGGACACATGAGGGGGCGCAGGACACATGAGGGGGCGCAGGAAACATGAGGGAGCGCAGGACGCATGAGGGAGCGCAGGACGCATGACGGGGAGCAGGACGCATGAGGGGGCGCAGGACACATGAGGGAGCGAAAGACGCATGAGGGGGCACAGGACGCATGAGGGAGTGCAGGACGCATGAGGGTGCACAGGACTCATGAGGGTGCGCAGGACTCATGAGCGTGCGCAGGACACATCAGGGAGCGCAGGACACATGAGGGGGCGCAGGACACATGAGGGGGTGCAGGACACATGAGAGAGCGCAGTACACATGAGGGGGCGCAGGACACATGAGGGGGCGCAGGATACATGAGAGTGCGCAGGACACATGAGGGGGTGCAAGACACATGACGGGCGAAGGACACATGAGGGAGCGCAGGACACATGAGGGGGCGCAGGACACATGAAGGGGCGCAGGAGACATGAGGGGCACAGGAGACATGAGGGGCGCAGGACACATGAGGGGGCGCAGGACACATGAAGGGACGCAGGAGACATGAGCAGGCGCAGGACACATGAGGTAGCGCAGGACACATGAAGGGGCACAGGACACATGTCATGTGTGCATCGCCACGAAGATCGTCGCGGTTGCACATTCTGACTTCTCACAGCTGAGTTGCTGTTTCTTTGTGTTTGGCAGTTAGGGAGTTAATTCTGTCTGTGCTCAGTTCTGGGACTGGGTGCAGTTTCTCCCGGCTGCAATTAATTATTTGTTGATTGGTTTCCTTTAAATCTCTGGTTGTCTGTGTTGGGAGTTGCCAGTGAAATTCTTCATGCAGACCACAGATAGGATTGTATCTGTATAGACTTAAGTTAAAGAGCTCCTTAGTTGTTTTAAGCTCACCTTGCTTAGAGTTTAATATCCCAGATCATTTATGTTCCTTCTGTGTTTGAGTGTGTATGCAAGTCTGTGTTTTCTCCAGTCTGTCTTATATGTCTAATCTGTGTATTTAGCAGAGATCAGCCCATATCCCTTTGGTGGTAATCAGAATCCTTCTTAGGACTGATTACAGGGTTCAGGGACTGATAGGAGACAGGGATAGGCTGGAGACTTGGACCTCTGAACCATTATCAGTACCTCCAAGGTGAGGGATTAGTTAGGACCCCAGTTTAGGGTCAGGTTAGACCCCCGGTCCTCCTCTTTCCTGTGACAGTGTATCAAGTCCTCAAGATTAACCCTGAGTTCAACGGATATCGTGTCAGGTAAATCTATTCTATATTTACATGCTGATGTTGCTAATCTATATGTTGTATAGAGTGTTGTTCTTTTAAGAATAGTTTACTGACATCGTACACATATCATAAGACCGCGTGACATTTTCACTGGCTCATAAAATTATTCCCAGTTGCCATGGATCCAGTAGCCCAGCTGGCTCTGCAGTTGCAGGGATTATCCATGGAGCTGACGGACATTAAGTCCAAAGTTTTGTCTCCCTCGGAGCAAACCAGATTTGAACCTAAAGTAGCTCTCCCGGACAGGTTCACTGGTGGGCGAGACAAATTTTTTACCTTCAGGGAAGCATGTAAATTGTATTTTCGGCTTCGGCCTCGATCATCAGGGAGTGAAGAGCAGAGAGTGGGAATTGTTATCTCGCTCCTACAAGGGGACCCTCAATCCTGGGCCTTCTCCCTTCCTCCGGGATCCCCGGCTCTACAGTCAGTAGATCGATTTTTTACTGCCCTGGGTTTGGTATATGATGACCCAGATCGGGTCTCTCTTGCTGAGACAAAATTACGTAAGATACAGCAGGGAGATCGTCCGGCGGAGGAATTTGCTTCTGAGTTCCGTAGATGGGCCACAGATACTCAGTGGAATGACCCAGCTCTTAGGAGCCAGTTTTGTCATGGGCTTTCTGACAAATTAAAGGACGTTTTGGCTCAGTATGATTCTCCTCCATCACTGGAGGCTGCTATGGCCCTAGCTATCCGTACTGATAGACGGCTCCGGGAGAGGTGCGAGGTAACTCCGCCCCCTGTTGTTACTCCACCTACTACTAAAGTCCCTTATGTTGAGGTTCCCCTTGTCTGTTCGGAGGAGCCTATGCAGTTGGGAGGGACATCATTTCGTAGGAGGGGATTGGCGGTACGCCGCAGGACTAGAAGGTGTTTCTTCTGCGGGAAAGAGGGACATTTTGTTGGGGGATGTCCATCCCGTGCCTTGTTGAGCAAAAAGTCGCCGGAAAACTGTTAATCCCAGGTTGTGTGGTGGACGACAACCTGGGAGTATGTATTTCGTCCGCTAGTTCTTCTCAGTTCCTTGTACCAGTGGAGGTGGTGGTTGGTACGAGAGTGGAGAGATTTTCTGTCCTTCTTGATAGTGGGTCCGGGGCTAATCTGGTTGACGCTCAGTTTGCTCAGGCTCAAGGTATGCATCTGAGTGTATTGGTCAAACCGATCCCTATATTCTCCATTGACGCCAGGCCTCTCGGCCAAGGTAGCTTTGTTCATGAGGTTCATAACATTGACCTTCGGGTAGGGGCAATACATAGGGAACTATTATCTTGTTATGTGTTGGAGGGTCTACCTACTCCTATTGTGTTGGGACTTCCTTGGTTGGTTAAACATAACCCTGTGATTAATTGGCAGTCCAGAGATATAAGCCAATGGGGGGAGTTTTGCAAAAGTAACTGCATGAACACAGTCATCAGTGCGGTCGTGCCTAGTACTTTGCCTCCTTTTTTGGAGGACTTTGGGGATGTGTTCTCTGAGGAGGGGTGTCAGGAGTTGCCTCCTCATCGCGTGTATGACTGCTCTATTAATTTACTTCCTGATGCTAAGTTACCTAAAGCTAGGTTATATAACCTTTCTGGTCCTGAGAGGCAGGCTATGAAAGATTATATTTCGGAAAGTCTGGCCAAAGGGCATATTAGACCTTCATCTTCCCCAGTGGCCGCGGGGTTCTTCTTTGTGAAGAAAAAAGATGGAGGCCTACGCCCTTGCTTGGATTTCCGCGAACTTAATCGGATTACTGTTCGAGATCCGTATCCACTCCCTCTGATTCCTGATCTCTTCAATCAAATTGTTGGCGCCAAATGGTTCTCTAAATTGGATCTCAGGGGGGCGTATAATCTGATTAGGATAAAAGAGGGGGATGAGTGGAAAACGGCGTTTAACACGCCGGAGGGACATTATGAGAACCTTGTCATGCCTTTTGGTCTGACTACTGCACCAGCAGTATTCCAACATTTTGTTAATGACATTTTTCGTCATCTGGTGGGGCTGTTTGTGGTGTATATTTGGATGACATTTTAATTTACTCACCAGATCTTGTGTCTCACCAGGAGCATGTGAGACAGGTGTTGCAGATCTTGCGAGACAATAAACTATACGCCAAACTGGAAAAGTGTGTATTCGCCGTACAGGAACTTCAGTTTTTGGGTTTCTTGGTGTCAGCCTCCGGTTTCCGTATGGACCCTGAAAAGGTGAGAGCAGTGCTTGAATGGGATCAGCCAGAGGATCTTAAGGCTCTGCAGCGTTTTCTGGGGTTTGCTAACTACTACCGGAAATTTATTTGTAATTTCTCATCGTTGTCAAACCTCTCACTGACATGACAAGAAAAGGGACGGATTTTTCTAAATGGTCGGACAAAGCTTGCCAAGCTTTTTCCTCTTTGAAAAAATGTTTTGCTTCGGCACCCGTTCTCATCCAACCAGATGCATCACAGCCGTTCGTTGTGGAGGTGGACGCGTCTGACGTAGGGGTGGGTGCAATATTGTCCCAGGGTCCGTCCCTGGTAAATGGCATCCGTGCGCTTTCTTTTCTAAAAAATTGTCGTCCGCCGAAAGGAATTATGATATCGGCAATAGGGAACTTTTGGCCATTAAGTTGGCTTTTGAAGAATGGCGTCACTTTTTGGAGGGGGCAGTCCACCCGGTCACCGTCATTACTGATCACAAGAACCTGCTGTATTTGGAATCTGCTAAGCGTCTGAATTCCAGACAAGCTCGATGGTCGTTGTTTTTTACCAGGTTTAATTTTGTTGTCACTTATCGCCCTGGATCTAAGAATGTTAAGGCGGATGCCTTGTCTCGCAGTTTCCCAGGGGCCGGGAAAATGGATGACCCGATTCCTATCCTTCAGGAGGGGGTGGTAGTGTCGGCTGTATGTTCTGAGCTTGAGGAGGAGGTGTTAGAGGCTCAGAGGGACGCCCCTGCAGGACCTCCAGGGAGACTGTTTGTCCCAAATCAGTTGAGACAAAAGGTTATTGAGGCACATAATAATTCTGCTTTAGCAGGACATCCAGGGAGTAAGGCTACTTTAGATCTCCTTTCTCGCCGGTTTTGGTGGCCTAACGTTAATAAAGATGTTTTAACTTTTGTCGCGTCCTGTGGGGTTTGTGCTCGCTCTAAGACCCCTCATACCCGTCCGTCTGGGACCCTCTTACCCTTGAAACTTCCGGAGCGTCCATGGACTCATTTGTCTATGGACTTCATCACGGACCTTCCTCAGTCGTCAGGGAAGACTGTCATACTGGTGGTTGTTGACAGGTTCAGTAAGATGGCACATTTCATTGCTCTTCCTGCCCTCCCTAATGCTAAAACTCTGGCGCAGGTGTTCATTGGGGAGATTGTGAGACTTCATGTGTTGCCTTCTGATGTGGTGTCAGATAGGGGGTCTCAGTTTGTGTCCAAGTTTTGGAGGGCATTTTGTTTACGTCGGGGGATGCAATTGTCATTTTCCTCGGCTTTTCATCCGCAGACCAATGGTCAGACAGAGCGTCTGAATCAAAGCCTAGAGACTTATCTTCGGTGTTTTGTCTCAGAGAACCAGGAGGACTGGTCTTCTTTCTTGCCTCTGGCAGAGTTCGCTCTTAACAACAGGCGAGCGAGTCCACTGGTAAGTCCCCGTTTTTTGGGGCATATGGTTTTCATCCCCAGTTTTGTACATTCAATGGGGGGGGCCCTTCTGGGGTTCCTGAGGAGGAGCGTTTCTCGTCGTCACTTGCTTCAGTGTGGAGAGGTGTATTGAATAATCTGAGTGCTATGGGGAACCGTTATAAACGTATGGCTGATAGGAGGAGAGTTTCTGGTCCAGATCTTAATGTGAACGATCTGGTATGGTTGTCTACCAGGAATATAAAACTTAAAGTTCCCTCCTGGAAGCTGGGTCCCAGATTCATCGGGCCGTACAGGATCAGTTCCATAATTAATCATGTGGCATTTCGTCTGGACCTCCCTCCTACGTTTAAAATCCACAATGTGTTCCACAAGTCATTACTTAAGAGGTACGTGGCACCAGTCATACCATCACCTCTACCTCCTCCTCCAGTGGTGGTCAATGGTAACTTGGAGTTTCAAGTGTCAAAGATCATTGACTCACGTCTGAATCGCCGGTCCCTTCAGTACTTGGTGCATTGGAAGGGGTATGGTCCAGAGGAGAGGACGTGGGTTCCTGCGTCTGACATTAACGCAGATCGTTTGGTGCGGACCTTCCACAGAACTCACCCGGGCAAACCTGGCCCTGAGGGTCCGGAGGCCCCTCGTAGAAGGGGGGGTACTGTCATGTGTGCATCGCCACGAAGATCGTCGCGGTTGCACATTCTGACTTCTCACAGCTGAGTTGCTGTTTCTTTGTGTTTGGCAGTTAGGGAGTTAATTCTGTCTGTGCTCAGTTCTGGGACTGGGTGCAGTTTCTCCCGGCTGCAATTAATTATTTGTTGATTGGTTTCCTTTAAATCTCTGGTTGTCTGTGTTGGGAGTTGCCAGTAAAATTCTTCATGCAGACCACAGATAGGATTGTATCTGTATAGACTTAAGTTAAAGAGCTCCTTAGTTGTTTTAAGCTCACCTTGCTTAGAGTTTAATATCCCAGATCATTTATGTTCCTTCTGTGTTTGAGTGTGTATGCAAGTCTGATATAGGAAAGATGTGTATCTTCGTACCGTGTTAGCCAGTAGATAGAAAAATATTTAGACTTGAGAGTCCTCAGTGGTTGATACCTTTTAATGGCTAACTGAAAAGATGGTAACAAATTGCAAGCTTTCGAGACTACTCCGGTCTCTTCATCAGGCAAAGACTAAAACAAAAACTGAAGAATCACATATATATATACACAAGAGGACACAGGAATAGTGCAATAGGTAAGACAAGTGACGTGAAGCAGAACTGTCATTATGGCAGAGGAATGAACATAAATATTGGAACAGATCATAGATAAGGAGAGAGTTTTATTACCCTCTGATTGGGGTCTGGTGTTGTGTTTTGATGCCCCTAGAAGGTCAGAGACGCAGATTCCTTAATTGATATAGAATGACATGAATCCTACAATCCAAATCTGGAGATGCTAAGGGGAGCTGCACGGAAACTACAACCTTTACTACAAAAAGATGCCCGATTACAATCCATATTTCCAGACCCCCACTACTATGTTTTAGGCAGCCCCCAAATCTAAGAAGCATCATTGTCAGAAGCTCCCTGTCCTCCCCAACAGCTGCAGGAACCTTTCCTTGCAAACAGAAGAAGTGTAAAACATGTGCATCTATAATGACCACGGACAAGATAAAGATACCCAACTCCCATCAGGACTACAAGATCCCAGGTACTTTCAGCTGCATCACATCTAATGTGGTGTACCTAATTATATGTACTAAATGTCCAACTGGGGGTCTGTATGTGGGGGAGACCGGGCAAAAACTGAGAACAAGGATGAATTCTCATCGCCACACGATAAGAGAAAAAAGAATGGATTTACCTGTGGCAAAACACTTTTGTATGCCCGGTCATAGCATAATGGATATGGAATTACTGGTATTAAAATCTAACTTCAAATCTGAGAAAGATAGAAAGGTTTGGGAATACAAACTTATGATGACCTTTGACACTCTTAGTGCTGGAATGAACGTGTCACATGGATTCATGTCATTCTATATCAATTAAGGAATCTGCGTCTCTGACCTTCTAGGGGCATCAAAACACAACACCAGACCCCAATCAGAGGGTAATAAAACTCTCTCCTTATCTATGATCTGTTCCAATATTTATGTTCATTCCTCTGCCATAATGACAGTTCTGCTTCACGTCACTTGTCTTACCTATTGCACTATTCCTGTGTCCTCTTGTGTATATATATATATGTGATTCTTCAGTTTTTGTTTTAGTCTTTGCCTGATGAAGAGACCGGAGTAGTCTCGAAAGCTTGCAATTTGTTACCATCTTTTCAGTTAGCCATTAAAAGGTATCAACCACTGAGGACTCTCAAGTCTAAATATTTTTCTATGCAAGTCTGTGTTTTCTCCAGTCTGTCTTATATGTCTAATCTGTGTATTTAGCAGAGATCAGCCCATATCCCTTTGGTGGTAATCAGAATCCTTCTTAGGACTGATTACAGGGTTCAGGGACTGATAGGAGACAGGGTTAGGCTGGAGACTTGGACCTCTGAACCATTATCAGTACCTCCAAGGTGAGGGATTAGTTAGGACCCCAGTTTAGGGTCAGGTTAGACCCCCGGTCCTCCTCTTTCCTGTGACAGTGTATCAAGTCCTCAAGATTAACCCTGAGTTCAACGGATATCGTGTCAGGTAAATCTATTCTATATTTACATGCTGATGTTGCTAATCTATATGTTGTATAGAGTGTTGTTCTTTTAAGAATAGTTTACTGACATCGTACACATATCATAAGACCGCGTGACAACACATGAAGGAGCGCAGAAACACATGAGGGAGCGCAGGACACATGAGGGGGCGCAGGACACATGAGGGAGCGCAGGACATATGAGGGAGAGCAGGACACATGAGGTTGAGGGAGTGCAGGACACATGAGGGAGCGAAGGAGACTTGAGGGTGCGCAGGAAACATGAGGGGATGCAGGACACATGAGGGAGCGTAGGACATTATGAGGGTGAGAGAGCGCAGTACACATGAGGGGTACAAGACACATGAGGGAACGCAGGACACATGAGGGAGCGCAGGACACATGAGGGGACGCAGGACACATAAGAGAGTGCAGGACACATGAGGGAGCGCAGGACACATGAGAGAGCGCAGGATACATGAGGGGTCGCAGGACACATGAGGGGGCGCAAGATACAAGAGGGGGCGAAGGAAACATGAGGGAGCGCAGGAAACAAGAGGGAGTGCAGGACACATAAGGGGGTGCAGTACACATGAAGGGGCGCAGGACATATGAGGGGGTGTAGGACACATGAGGGAGTGCAGGAAACATGAGGGGGCGCAGGATACATGAGGGGGCGCAGGTCACACGAGTGAGTGAATGATACATGAGAGTGAGCAGGACACATGAGGGGGCACAGGACACAAGAAGGGGTGCAGGACAAATGAGGGACCGCAGGACACATGAGGTAGCTCAGTATACATGAGGGAGCACAGGACACATGAGGGAGCGCAGGACACATGAGTACGCAAGACACATGAGGGAGCGCAAGATACATGAAGTAGCTCAGGACACATGAGGGGGCGCAGGACATATGAGGGGGTGCAGGATACAGAGGGAGTGCAGGACACATATTGGAGAGCAGGAAACATGACGGAGCACAGGACACATAAGGGGGCCCAGGGCACATGAAGGGGGCAGGACAAATGAGGGAGCGGAGGACACATAAGGAAGTGCAGGACACATGAGGGAGCGCAGGACACATGAGGCAGCGCAGGACACATGAGGGGGCGCAGGACACATGAGTACGCAGGACACATGAGGGGGCGCAGAACACATGAGGGGGCGCAGGACACATTAGGGAGCTCAGCACGCATGAGGAGCGCAAGACGCATGAGGGTGCGCAGGACGCATGAGGGAGCGCAGGACGCATGAGGGAGCGCAGGATGCATGAGGGGGCGCAGGACGCATGAGGGGGCGCAGGATGCATGAGGGAAGCAGGACGCATGAGGGTAAGCAGGACACATGAGAGGGGCGCAGGACGAATGAGGGGGGCGCACGAAGCATGAGGGAGAGCAGGACGCATGACGGTGCTCAGGACACATGTGGGAGAGCAGGACACATGAGGGGGCGCAGGACACATGAGGGAGCGCAGGAAGACCACATGAGGGGGCGCAGGACACATGAGGGGGGCAGGACACATGAGGGGGCGCAGGACACATGAGGGGGCGCAGGAAACATGAGGGAGCGCAGGACGCATGAGGGAGCGCAGGACGCATGACGGGGAGCAGGACACATGAGGGGGCGCAGGACACATGAGGGAGCGAAGGACGCATGAGGGGGCACAGGACTCATGAGGGTGCGCAGGACTCATGAGCGTGCGCAGGACACATCAGGGAGCGCAGGACACATGAGGGGGCGCAGGACACATGAGGGGGCGCAGGACACATGAGGGAGCGCAGGACACATGAGGGGGCGCAGGACACATGAGGGGGCGCAGGACACATGAGGGGGCGCAGGATACATGAGAGTGCGCAGGACACATGAGGGGGTGCAGGACACATGACGGGCGAAGGACACATGAAGGAGAGCAGGACACATGAGGGGGCGT
>JARQOD010000685.1:0-130325 GCA_033576555.1 Oophaga sylvatica
TTATATGGGACCCATGATATACTGTATGGAGGAGCATTATATGGTACCAATTATATACTGTATGGAGGAAGGCGCATTATATGGGGCCCGTTTTATACTGTATGGAAGAACATTATATGGGACCCATTATATACTGTATGGAGGAGCATTATATGGGGCCCATTATATACTGCATGTAGGAGCATTATATACGATACGATACGATACACTTTATCGATCCCGGGGGGAAATTACAGTATTACAGCAGCAATACAAACAGCAGTACATAAAATATTAGGACACAAATCTTGCACAGGTATACCAACATTACATAATAAATAAAAGTGGGTGGTTCAGGTGTATATAAGTCAATGTTAATTGACATCAGTACACCAGCCATCAGTCATTATTTTCTACCACCCATAGGAAATTATTATACATCCCCATAGCAGTAGGTACAAACGATTTCCTGAATTTCTCCTTCTTGCACCTTAAGGGTGAGTTTCCACGATCAGTAAACGCTGCGTGTTTGGCGCTGTGCGCTGGCGCAGCGCTAAACACGCAGCGTCCTGATGTTACAGCACAGTGGAGGGGATTTCAAGAAATCCCGTCTCCACTATGCGTAACAACACGCAGGTGGCAGACCTGCGTAAACGGACATGCGGCATGTCTTTTCAGACCGCAGCATGTCCTCGCGTGTTGCGGCGACGGTGCGTCGCCGCAACAGAATTTAACACAGGGCTATGTAGCCCTGCGTTCTTTCCGGAGGTGTTCCGGAGGTGTCCTGAACACCTCCGGAAAGAGCGCGCGTCAGAAAGGGGGCGGGGCTTAGACAGAGCGGAATTTCCGCTCCGTCCAAAGCGCTGTGGTTCCGGACCGTGGAACCACAGCCTAATAGGATTAGACGGCTGCTGAATGTGCTCTTCTGCTCCAAGAACAGCTCGTATAGGGGGTGTGTATTATTGTCATTATAGCCCTACACTTCTTCTGAATTCTATCCTCCAATACCTCCTCAAAAGAGTCAAGATGGAGGCCAACAGCTGCACTTGCCTTCTTGATAAGTTTGTTGAGCTTATTAGCGTCAGCTACTCGCACACTACTGCCCCAGCAAATGATAGCAAAAAGATGACGCTTGCTACCTCGGACTGGTAGAACATCTCCAGCATTTTACTGCACACATTGAACGACCTGAGCTTCCGCAGAAAGTACAGTCTGCTCATTCCCTTCTTGTAAACCTTTTCTGTATGACACCTATATGGGGCCCATTATATAATTATGGAGGAGCATTATATGGGACCCATTATATATTGCATGGAGGAGCATTATATGGGACCCATTATATACTGTATGGAGGAGCATTATATGGTGCCTTTTATATACTGTATGGAGGAGCATTATATGGGATCTATTATATACTGTATGAGGGAGCAGTATATGGGACCTATTATATATTGTATGGAGGAGCATTATATGGGGCCTATTATATACTGTATGGAGGAGCATTATAAGGGACCTATTATATATTGTATGGATGAGCATTATATGGGGCCTATTATATACTGTATGGAGGAGCATTATATGGGGCCTATTATATACTGTATGGAGGAGCATTATATGGGACCTATTATATATTGTATGGAGGAGCATTATATGGGGCCGATTTTATACTGAATGTAGAAACAATATATTGTGCCCATTATATACAGTATGGAGGAGTATTATACAGGACCCATTATATACTGCCTGGAGGAGAATTATATCATGGGACCCATTATGTACTGTATGAAGGAGTATTGTATGAGGTCTATAATATACTGTATGGAAGAGCATTATATGAGGTCTATAATATACTGTATGGAAGAGCATTATATGAGGCCTATAATATACCATATGGAGGAGCATTACATGGTGCTTATTCTATATTGTATGGAGAAGCATTACATGGGACCCATTATATACTGTATGGAAGAGCATTATATGGGGCGTATTATATACTGTATGGAGGAAGGAGGATTATATGGGACCCATTATATACTGCATGGAGGAGCATTATATGGAGCCTGTTATATACTGTATGGAGGAGCATTATATGAGGCCTATAATATACCATATGGAGGAGCATTATATGGAGCCTGTTATATACTGTATGGAGGAGCATTATATGAGGCCTATAATATACCATATGGAGGAGCATTATATAGGGCTTACTATATATTGTGTAGAGCATTATATGGGGCTTATTTTATATTGTATGGAGGAGCATTATATGGGGCTTATTTTATTTTCTATGGAGGAGCATTACATGGGACCCATTATATATTGTATGGAGGAGCATTACATGTGGCCCATTATATATTGTATGGAGGAGCATTATATGGGACCATTATATATTGTATGGAGGAGGATTATATGGGATCCATTATATACTGTATGGAGGAGCATTATATGGGGCCTATTATATACTGTATGGAGGAGCATTATATGGGGCCTATAATATACTATATGGAGGAGCATTATATGGGCTTACTATATATTGTGTGGAGCAATATATGGGGCTTATTTTATATTGTATGGAGGAGCATTACATGGTACCCATTAAATACTGTATGGAGGAGCATTATATGGGGCCCACTATATACTGTATGGAGGAGCATTATATGGGACCCTTTATATACTGTATGGAGGGAGGCACATTATATGGGGCCCGTTTTACACTGTATGGAAGAACATTATATGGGACCCATTATATATGCATGGAGGAGCATTATATGGGGCCTATTATTTACTGTATGGGGAAGGAGGATTATATGGGACCCATTATATACTGTATGGAGGAGAATTATATGGGACCCATTATGTGCTGTATGGAGAAGTATTGTATGAGGTCTATAATATACTGTATGGAGGAGCATTATATGGGACCTATTATATACTGTATGGAGGAGCATTATATGGGGCCTATTATATACTAGATTATGGGTTTTATGGGAGCATTATATGGGGCCTATTATATACTGTATGGAGGAGCATTATATGAGGCCTATAATAAACCATATGGAGGAGCATTATATTGGGCTTAGTTTATATTGTATGGAGGCGCATTATATGGGGCTTATTTTATTTTGTATGGAGGAGCTTTACATGGGACCCATTATATATTGTATGGAGGAGCATTATATGGGGCCCACTATATACTGTATGGAGGAGCATTCTATGGGACCCATGATATACTGCATGGAAGAGCATTATATGGGATCCATTATATACTGTATGGAGGAGCATTATATGGGCCTATTATATACTGTATGGAGGAGCATTATATGGGGCCTTTAATATACTATATGGAGGAGCTTTATATGGAGCATATTATATACTGTATGGAAGAGCATTATATGAAGTCTATAATATACCATATGGAGGAGCATTATATGGGACTTACTATATATTGTGTGGATCATTATATGGGGCTTATTTTATATTGTATGGAGGAGCATTTTATGGGGCTTATTTTATACTGTATGGAGGAGCATTACATGGTACCCATTATATACTATATGGAGGAGCATTATATGGGGCCCACTATATACTGTATGGAGGAGCATTACATGGTACCCATTATATACTGTATGGAGGAAGGCGCATTATATGGGGCCCGTTTTACACTGTATGGAAGAACATTATATGGGACCCATTATATACTGCATGGAGGAGCATTATATGGGGCCTATTATTTACTGTATGGGGGAAGGAGGATTATATGGAACCCATTATATACTGTATGGAGGAGAATTATATGGGACCCATTATGTGCTGTATGGAGAAGTATTGTATGAGGTCTATAATATACTGTATGGAGGAGCATTATATGGGACCTATTATATACTGTATGGAGGAGCATTATATGGGGCCTATTATATACTGCATGGAGAAGCATTATATGGGGCCTATTATATACTGCATGGAGAAGCATTATATGGGGCCTATAATATACTATATGGAGGAGCATTATATGGAGCCTATTATATACTGTATGGAGGAGCATTATATGAGGCCTATAATAAACCATATGGAGGAGCATTATATGGGGCTTATTTTATATTGTATAGAGGCGCATTATATGGGGTTTCTTTTATTTTGTATGGAGGAGCATTACATGATACCCATTATATATTTTATGGAGGAGCATTATATGTGGTCCATTTTATACTGTATGGAAGAGCATTATATGGGATCCACTATTACTGTATGGAGGAGCATTATATGGGCCTATTATATACTGTATGGAGGAGCATTAAATGAAGCCTATAATATACCATATGGAGGAACATTATATGGGGCTTACTATATGTTGTGTGGATCATTATATGGGGCTTATTTTATATTGTATGGAGGAGTATTTTATGGGGCTTATTTTATGCTGTATGGAGGAGCTTTACATGGTACCCATTATATACTATATGGAGGAGCATTATATGGGGCCCACTATATACTGTATGGAGGAGCATTACATGGTACCCATTATATACTGTATGGAGGAGCATTATATGGTACCGATTATATACTGTATGGAGGAAAGCGCATTATATGGGACCCATTATATACTGTATGGAGGAACATTATATGGGGCCCATTATATACTGCATGGAGGAGCATTATATACGATACGATACGATACACTTTATTGATCCCGGGGGGAAATTACAGTATAACAGCAGCAATACAAACAGCAGTACATAAAATATTAGGACACAAATCTTGCACAGATATACCAACTTACATAATAAATAAAAGTGGGTAGTTCAGGTGTATATAAGTCAATGTTAATTGACATTAGTACACCAGCCATCAGTCATTATTTTCTACCACCCTTAGGAAATTATTATACATCCCCATAGCAGTAGGTACAAACGATTTCCTGAATTTCTCCTTCTTGCACCTTAATAGGATTAGACGGCTGCTGAATGTGCTCTTCTGCTTCCAGAACAGCTCGTATAGGGGGTGTGTATTATTGTTCATTATAGCCCTACACTTCTTCTGAATTCTATCCTCCAATACCTCCTCAAAAGTCAAGATGGAGGCCAACAGCTGCACTTGCCTTCTTGATAAGTTTGCTGAGCTTATTAGCGTCAGCTACTCGCACACTACTGCCCCAGCAAATGATAGCAAAAAAGATGGCGCTTGCTACAACGGACTGGTAGAACATCTCCAGCATTTTACTGCACACATTGAACGACCTGAGCTTCCGCAGAAAGTACAGTCTGCTCATTCCCTTCTTGTGAACCTTTTCTGTATGACACCTATATGGGGCCCATTATATACTGTATGGAGGAGCATTATATGGGACCTATTATATATTGTATGGAGGAGCATTATATGGGGCCTATTATATACTGTATGGAGGAGCAGTATATGGGGCCTATTATATACTGTAAGGAGGAGCATTATATGGGGCCTATTATATACTGTATGGAGGAGCATTACATGGGGCCTATAATATACTATATGGAGGAGCATTATATGGGGCTTACTATATATTGTGTGGAGCAATATATGGGGCTTATTTTATATTGTATGGAGGAGCATTATATGGTACCCATTAAATACTGTATGGAGGAGCATTATATGGGGCCCACTATATACTGTATGGAGGAGCATTATATGGGACCCTTTATATACTGTATGGAGGGAGGCACATTATATGGGGCCCGTTTTACACTGTATGGAAGAACATTATATGGGACCCATTATATACTGCATGGAGGAGCATTATATGGGGCCTATTATTTACTGTATCGGGAAGGAGGATTATATGGGACCCATTATATACTGTATGAAGGAGAATTATATGGGACCCATTATGTGCTGTATGGAGAAGTATTGTATGAGGTCTATAATATACTGTATGGAGGAGCATTATATGGGACCTATTATATACTGTATGGAGGAGCATTATATGGGGCCTATTATATACTGTATGGAGAAGCATTATATGGGGTCTATTATATACTGCATGGAGGAGCATTATATGGGGCCTATTATATACTGTATGGAGGAGCATTATATGAGGCCTATAATAAACCATATGGAGGAGCATTATATTGGGCTTAGTTTATATTGTATGGAGGCGCATTATATGGGGCTTATTTTATTTTGTATGGAGGAGCTTTACATGGGACCCATTATATATTGTATGGAGGAGCATTATATGGGGCCCACTATATACTGTATGGAGGAGCATTCTATGGGACCCATGATATACTGTATGGAAGAGCATTATATGGGATCCATTATATACTGTATGGAGGAGCATTATATGGGCCTATTATATACTGTATGAAGGAGCATTATATGGGGCCTTTAATATACTATATGGAGGAGCTTTATATGGAGCATATTATATACTGTATGGAAGAGCATTATATGAAGCCTATAATATACCATATGGAGGAGCATTATATGGGACTTACTATATATTGTGTGGATCATTATATGGGCTTATTTTATATTGTATGGAGGAGCATTTTATGGGGCTTATTTTATACTGTATGGAGGAGCATTACATGGTACCCATTATATACTATATGGAGGAGCATTATATGGGGCCCACTATATACTGTATGGAGGAGCATTACATGGTACCCATTATATACTGTATGTAGGAAGGCGCATTATATGGGGCCCGTTTTACACTGTATGGAAGAACATTATATGGGACCCATTATATATCTGCATGGAGGAGCATTATATGGGGCCTATTATTTACTGTATGGGGAAGGAGGATTATATGGGACCCATTATATACTGTATGGAGGAGAATTATATGGGACCCATTATGTGCTGTATGGAGAAGTATTGTATGAGGTCTATAATATACTGTATGGAGGAGCATTATATGGGACCTATTATATACTGTATGGAGGAGCATTATATGGGGCCTATTATATACTGCATGGAGAAGCATTATATGGGGCCTATTATATACTGCATGGAGGAGCATTATATGGGGCCTATAATATACTATATGGAGGAGCATTATATGGAGCCTATTATATACTGTATGGAGGAGCATTATATGAGGCCTATAATAAACCATATGGAGGAGCATTATATGGGGCTTATTTTATATTGTATAGAGGCGCATTATATGGGGTTTATTTTATTTTGTATGGAGGAGCATTACATGATACCCATTATATATTTTATGGAGGAGCATTATATGTGGTCCATTTTATACTGTATGGAAGAGCATTATATGGGATCCACTATATACTGTATGGAGGAGCATTATATGGGCCTATTATATACTGTATGGAGGAGCATTAAATGAAGCCTATAATATACCATATGGAGGAGCATTATATGGGGCTTACTATATGTTGTGTGGATCATTATATGGGGCTTATTTTATATTGTATGGAGGAGCATTTTATGGGGCTTATTTTATACTGTATGGAGGAGCTTTACATGGTACCCATTATATACTATATGGAGGAGCATTATATGGGGCCCACTATATACTGTATGGAGGAGCATTACATGGTACCCATATATACTGTATGGAGGAGCATTATATGGTACAGATTATATACTGTATGGAGGAAAGCGCATTATATGGGACCCATTATATACTGTATGGAGGAACATTATATGGGCCCATTATATACTGCATGGAGGAGCATTATATACGATACGATACGATACACTTTATTGATCCCGGGGGGAAATTACAGTATAACAGCAGCAATACAAACAGCAGTACATAAAATATTAGGACACAAATCTTGCACAGATATACCAACATTACATAATAAATAAAAGTGGGTAGTTCAGGTGTATATAAGTCAATGTTAATTGACATTAGTACACCAGCCATCAGTCATTATTTTCTACCACCCTTAGGAAATTATTATACATCCCCATAGCAGTAGGTACAAACGATTTCCTGAATTTCTCCTTCTTGCACCTTAATAGGATTAGACGGCTGCTGAATGTGGTCTTCTGCTCCAAGAACAGCTCGTATAGGGGGTGTGTATTATTGTTCATTATAGCCCTACACTTCTTCTGAATTCTATCCTCCAATACCTCCTCAAAAGAGTCAAGATGGAGGCCAACAGCTGCACTTGCCTTCTTGATAAGTTTGCTGAGCTTATTAGCGTCAGCTACTCGCACACTACTGCCCCAGCAAATGATAGCAAAAAAGATGGCGCTTGCTACAACGGACTGGTAGAACATCTCCAGCATTTTACTGCACACATTGAACGACCTGAGCTACCGCAGAAATTACAGTCTGCTCATTCCCTTCTTGTAAACCTTTTCTGTATGACACCTATATGGGGCCCATTATATACTGTATGGAGGAGCATTATATGGGACCTATTATATATTGTATGGAGGAGCATTATATGGGGCCTATTATATACTGTATGGAGGAGCAGTATATGGGGCCTATTATATACTGTATGGAGGAGCATTATATGGGACCTATTATATACTGTATGGAGGAGCATTATATGGGATCTATTATATATTGTATGGAGGAGCATTATATGGGGCGATTTATACTGAATGTAGAAGCAATATATTGTGCCCATTATATACTGTATGGAGGAGTATTATATGGGACCCATTATATACTGCCTGGAGGAGAATTATATAATGGGACCTATTATGTACGGTATGGAGGAGTATTGTATGAGGTCTATAATATACTGTATGGAAGAGCATTATATGAGGCCTATAATATACCATATGGAGGAGCATTACATGGGGCTTATTCTTTATTGTATGGAGAAGCATTACATGGGACCCATTATATACTGCATGGAGGAGCATTATATGGGGCATATTATATACTGTATGGAGGATGGAGGATTATATGGGGCCCATTATATACTGTATGGAGGAGTATTATATGGGACCCATTATATACTGCATGGAGGAGCATTATATGGGACATATTATATACTGTATGGAGGAGGATTATATGGGACCCATTATATACTGTATGGAGGAGGATTATATGGGACCCATTATATACTGTATGGAGGAGGATTATATGGGCCTATTATATACTGTATGGAGGAGGATTATATGGGACCCATTATATACTGTATGGAGGAGGATTATATGGACCTATTATATACTGTATGGAGGAGGATTATATGGGACCCATTATATACTGTATGGAAGAGCATTATATGGGGCCCATTATATACTGTATGGAGGAGCACTATGTGGTGCCTATTATATACTGTATGGAGGAGCTTTATATGGGTCCCTTTATATATTGTATGGAGGAGCTTTGTATGGGTCCTATTATATACTGTATGGAGCAGCATAATATGGGGCCCACTATATACTGTATGGAGGAGCATTATATGGAGCCTGTTATATACTGTATGGAGGAGCATTATATGGGCCCATTATATACTGTATGGAAGAGCATTATACTGTATGGGGACTATTATATACTGTATGGAGGAGCATTATATGGGGCCTCTTATATACTGTATGGAGGAAGGAGCATTATATGAGACCCATTATAATATGTATGGAGGAGCATTATATGAAACCCACTATATATTTTAAGGAGGAGCATTATATGGGCCCCATTATATACTGTATGGAGTTAAATTATATGGGGCCTATTAAATACTGTATGGAGCATTATATGTGGCCTATTATACATTGTATGGAGCATTATATGGGGCCTATTATATACTGTATGGAGCATTATATGGGGCCTCCTACATACGGCATAGAGCATTTTATGGGACTCATTATATACTTTATGTGACATTAAATGGGGCCTACAATTTACTGTATGGGGCATTATATGTACCCCATTATATACTGTATGGAGATGGAGTATATGGCTCCCATTATATACTGCATGTAGGAGCATTATATGGGGCCAATTATATACTGTATAGTGGAGCATTATATGGGGCCCATGATATACTGTATGGAGGAACATTATATGGGGTTTATTATATCCTTTATGGAGGTTCATTATATGAGTCCCATTATATACGTATCGAGAATTATATTGTGCCCATGATATACTGTATGTAGAAGCATTACATTGGGCCATGTTATATGCGTATGGAGCTTTATATTGGGCCATTATACTGTATGGAGCATTATATGGGACCCCATATTCTACATGGAGAATGGAGCAATATATGTGGCCATTATACTGTATGGAGCACTGTGTGGGGCCTTTATAGTGTATGTAGCATTATATGGGGTCCTTCGTATACTGTATGGAACAATAATATGGCTTTTTATACTGTATGAAGCATTATATTGGGTCCATTAAACTATATGGTGCATTATATTGGACCCATTATACTGTATGGTCCATTATATAGGGCCCTTTATACTGTATGGATCATTTTATGGGGCTATTATACTGCATAGAGCAGTATGTGGTGTCCATAATTCTCTATGGAGGACTATTTGGGGCTCATAATACCGTATGCAGGATTATGTGGTGCCCATAATGATATACAGAGGACTATGTAGTGCCCATAATACTTTATGGAGGACTATGTGGTGCCCATAATACTTTATAGGAGGAGTACTTTTTGGAGGACTATATGGGGCCTATATACTGAATGGAGGACTACGTAGTGCCCAAGTACAGTATGGAGGACTATGTGGTGCCCATATACAGTATGGAGGACTATGTAGTGCCCATAATAATATATGGAGGTGTACGTGGTGAACATAATTCTGTATATATTGTATGGAGGACTATGTGGCGACCATATCACTTTATAGAGGACTGTGATGCCCATAATACTGTATGGAGAACTATGTGGTGCCCATAGCACTGTATGGAGAACTATATGATGCCCATAATACTGAATGGAGGACTACGTGGTGCCCAAGTACAGTATGGAGGACTATGTGGTGCCCATATACAGTATGGAGGACTATGTAGTGCCCATAATAATATATGGAGGTGTACGTGGTGAACATAATACTGTATATATTGTATGGAGGACTATGTGGCGACCATATCACTTTATAGAGGACTGTGATGCCCATAATACTGTATGGAGGACTGTGTGATTCCCATAACACTGTGTGGATTACTATGTTGTCCCCATAACACTGTATGGAGGACTATCCTGTCTGCTGCATAGGCAACAAAATGATAAAACTACATATTCTTTGATATCCGCAGCTGTCATTAGTGTGCCTCGGCTCTTTCAGTAGGGCTTGCGCACTTTGGGATAACCTTGGGACTTCCGGTCATGTGCCACTATTGTATGCAGTGTGTTCCACGCCTGCATTCCAGGCGCATAGATCCAGAAGTCACTCTACTACATAAGGGAAGTCTGTGAGCGCAAGACCACGCTGATTACGCCGATGCTACCATCAGCTGTTAGCATTAGATATAATAACGCTGGGAGCGTCACTCTGTCTGAAGCCTTTCTAGACTACGCAAGCGCGACGCGCCTGCGCAGTCTGGAGAGAGAAATGCACCCAGGGATGAGGAGGGTGGCCCAGGAGATCGCGGTATGCATAAGCACTGAACGCATAACGCGATCTCCGGCACAACACCTTACCGATCCAGTGTTGCCGCGGAGTCTTGCTGGGATGTCAGGAGAGGGCTGGTTGTGGCGCCGGAATCGGCGCATGTCCAGTCTGCTCTTTCGGCGCCATTTTGTGGAATACACTGCAGTGTGTCTTCAAGAAAATGGCGCCGGAAAGCGATGACTGCGCAAGTGCCGATTTCGCCAGCACAATACCGCCCTCTCCTTACATCACGGCACAACAACTTACTGATCCGGTATTGCCGCAGGGTCTCGCCGTGATGTCAGGAGAGGGCGCGTTGTGGTGCCGGAATCGAGCGCCGACTTCGGCGGCACAATCCCGCCCTCCCCTGACCTCACGGCGAGACCCCGCGGCTATACCAGGATTTGGGGATGAGTGGTACCATGCATACCAGGATTGGGGGGATGAGGGGACCATGCATACCAGAATTGGGGGGGTGAGGGGACCATGCATACCAGGATGGGAAGGTCAGGGGACCATGCATACCAGGATTGAGGGGGTGAGGAGACCATGCATACTAGGATTGGGGGATGAGGGGTACCATGCATATCAGGATTGGGGGGGATGAGGAGACCACACATACCAGGATTGGGGGGTGAGGGGTCCATGCATACCAGAATTGGGGTGTGAGAGGACCATGCATACCAGGATTGGAGGTTTGAGGGGACCATTAATACCAGGATTGAGGGGGTGAGGAGACCATGCATACCAGGATAGGGGGAGGTGAAGGCTACCATGAGAAACCTCAGCCCATCTTGCCCAAACACATCACAGAAAAAACCTACTTACAACTCCAACAACTACCTGCTCTTTATCTTCCTACTCCTACTGATTTCAGGGGACATCTCCCCCAACCCTGGTCCACCATCCCCCAACCTCAATCCCTACCCCACCTCATATCGAAACCATAATAATCTTATTAATATTACTTGCACTCCCTCATCTCCTTCGTTTAACTGTGCCCTCTGGAATCCACGGTCTGCATGCAACAAGCTATCCTTCCTGCACAACTACTTTCTGAACAACTCTCTTCATCTGTTGGCCCTCACTGAAACCTGGATTCAGGATTCTGACACGGTCTCCCCTGCTGCCATTTCCTATGGTGGCTTACAGTTCTCCCATTCCCCGAGACCCGCAAACAGACATGGTGGTGGAGTCGGCATACTCCTGTCCCCACAATGCACTTTCCAGGTCATCCCCCCAATTCCATCACTCTCATTCCCTTCTTTTGATGTCCACACCATCAGGCTCTTTCGTCCCCTCTCCCTCAGAGTAGCGGTCATATATCGGCCCCCAGGCTCGCCCACCCACTTCCTTGACCACTTCTCTGCCTGGCTGCCGCACTTCATGTCCTCAGAACTACCAACCCTTATCCTTGGAGACTTCAACATCCCCATTAACAGCCCTACTTCCACACCTGCATCTCAGCTTCTATCACTAACCACTTCTCTAGGCCTCTCACAGCTTTCAACCTCTGAGACACACAAGGATGGTAACACCCTTGACCTGGTCTTTGTCCGCCTCTGTTCAATCTCCCACCTAAATAACTCACCGCTTCCACTCTCTGACCACAACATTCTCTCCTTCACGCTCACAAATCCTCGACCACCCCAGCGCACTCCTACCTACCACACATTCAGAAATCTACAAGCCATTAACCCTCAGACACTTTCAGACTCCCTACACTCATCGCTGTCCCCAATCTCCTCTTTTTCTTGTCCTAATCTGGCTGTTCATCACTACAATGACACTCTTAGAAGCACCCTTGACCAAGTAGCACCGCTCACCCTCAGAACTTCCAAACACACAGTAAAACAGCCCTGGCTCACATTACAAACTCGACTTCTTCAGCGATGCTCTAGGAGTGCTGAACGCCTCTGGAGAAAAACCCGCACACCAGAAGACTTCATCCACTTTAAATTCATGTTAAGAACTTATAATGCTGCCCTTCACCTCGCCAAACAGACCTACTTCACCACCCTGATCTCCTCACTAGCCAACAACCCCAAGAAACTTTTTGACACTTTTCACTCCCTCCTCAGGCCAAAAGCACAAGCCCCTATCACAGACATTTGTGCTGACGACCTGGCCTCCCATTTTATAGAAAAAATAGATACTATCCGTCAGGAAATCTGCTCTCAACCACCAAGGGCTGTGACTCCCACCCCACCCTGCATTTCCCCTGGCTCACTTTCCACATTTGATCCCATCACAGAAGAAGAAGTCTCCAGACTCCTCTCTTCCTCTCGTCCGACTACATGCACTACCGACCCCATTCCCTCACATCTCCTCCAGTCTCTCTCTACAGTTATCACAACTCACCTAACTAAAATCTTTAATCTCTCACTCTCCTCTGGCATTTTCCCATCCTCCTTCAAACACTCCATCATTACTCCACTACTAAAGAAACCCGCTCTCGACCCTTCCTGCACAAACAACTACAGACCGGTCTCCAATCTCCCCTTCATCTCTAAACTCTTGGAGCGCCTAGTCTACTCCCGCCTCACCCGTTACCTCTCCACTTACTCCCTTCTAGACCCTTCACAGTCCGGCTTCCGCCCCCTACATTCGACTGAAACTGCACTCATCAAAGTGACCAATGACCTTCTTACAGCAAAACGTAACGGCGACCACTCTCTGCTCATTCTTCTCGACCTTTCTGCAGCTTTCGACACGGTTGACCACCGTCTCCTACTGTCTAGGCTCCACTCACTAGGTATTAAGGACACTGTTCTCTCCTGGTTCTCCTCCTATCTTTCTAAACGCTCCTTCAGTGTTTCATTCTCTGGCACCACATCATCTCCTCTTCCTCTCACTGTCGGTGTACCCCAGGGCTCAGTCCTTGGCCCCCTTCTCTTCTCTCTCTACACGGCCCCAATCGGACAGACCATCAGCAGATTTGGCTTTCAGTACCATCTTTATGCTGATGACACACAACTATACACGTCATCCCCCTACCTTACCCCCGCTGTACTACAGAACGCCACCGACTGTCTGTCCGCAGTCTCCAACATCATGTCCGCTCTCTTTCTGAAACTTAACCTCTCCAAAACTGAACTTCTTCTGCTCCCGCCGTCTACTGACCTCCCTAAATTTGACATATCCCTCTCCGTGTGCGGCACCATAATAACACCCCGGCAGCAGGCTCGCTGTCTGGGGGTTATGTTTGACACCAATCTCTCCTTCACCTCCCATATACAATCTCTTGCCCGCTCTTGCCGCCTACACCTAAAGAACATCTCTAGAATCCGCCCCTTTCTCACCATGGAAACAACAAAAACCCTCACTGTAGCATTGATCCACTCCCGCCTGGACTACTGCAACGCTCTATTACTTGGCCTCCCCATTACTCGACTATCCCCTCTCCAGTCCATCCTTAATGCAGCAGCCAGGGTAATCCATCTGGCTAATCGGTACTCGGACGCGTCCGCTCTTCGCCAGTCCTTACACTGGCTGCCCATTCATTATAGGATCCAATTCAAAGTACTGGTTCTCACCCACAAAGCTCTCCACAGTGCAGCACCCCCCTACATCTCCTCACTCATTTCTATCTATCGGCCTAACCGACTGCTGCGCTCTGCAAACGACTTTCGACTAACCTCTGCACTAATCCGTACCTCCCACTCCCGACTCCAAGACTTCTCCCGCGCTGCGCCAATCCTCTGGAATGCTCTACCCCAAGAAATTAGGACTATCCACAATTTGCATTGTTTCAGGCGCTCCCTCAAAACACATTTGTTCAGAGCGGCCTATCACATTCACTAATCAAAGTCACTCTATGTGTAAGTGTGTGTGTGTAGCACATTCACTATCTCCATCCATCCCTCACTCCCTCAAGATGGCTGGACCATCATTGTAAATACACCATTGTATATAAACACCTGTACTTTGTATCTCCCCCACCTCATTGTAGATTGTAAGCTCTCACGAGCAGGGTCGTCTTATTTTGCTTTAATTATTGTATTGTTAACGTTGTTACTTATGACTTGTGTTCTGAAACTGTTAAACTGTAAAGCGCTGCGGAATATGTTGGCGCTATATAAATAAAGATTATTATTATTATTATTATTATTACCATGCATACCTGGATTGGGTGGGTGAGTAGACCATGCATACCATGATAGAGGGATGAGGGGACCATGAATACCAGGATTGGGGGTGAGAGGACCATGCATACCAGGATTGGGGGGTGAGAGGATCATGTATACCAGGACTGGGGGAGTGAAAGGACCATGCATACCAGGATTGGGGGAGTGAGGAGACCATGCATACCAGGATTGGGGGGGTGAAGGGACCATGCATTCCAGAATAGGGGGGTGAGAGGACCATGCATTCCAGGATTGGGGGTGAGAGGACCATGCATTCCAGGATTGGGGGATGAGGGGACCATGCATACCAGGATTAGGGGGTGAGACCATGCATACCAGGATTGGGGGGGTGAGGGGACCTTGCATACCGGGATTGGGGGGTGAGATGACCATTCACACCAGAATTGGGGGGTGAGGGGACCATGCATACCTTGATAGGGATGAGGGGGTACCATGCATACCAGGATTGGGGGGGTGAGGAGACCATACATACCAGGATTGGGGGGTGAGGGGACCATGCATACCAGGATTGGGGGTGAGGGGACCATGCATATCAGGATACGGGGTGAGAGGACCATGCATACTAGGAAAGGGGGTGAGAGGACTATGCATACCAGGATAGGGGGAGTGAGGGGACCATGCATACCAGGATGGGGGGGTGAGAAGACCATGCATACCAAGATAGGGGGTGAGGGTGAGAATGCATATCAGGATTGGGGGTGAGGGGACCATGCATACCAGGATGGGGGGTGAGAGGACTGTTATGATCTGCTACAAGCACTAAAGGAAAGAGGGATATCTGTCCCTACAATAGAACTAAGCTCTATCCCTACAATGTAACGGGGAACCTGATCCTGCGATCAGACCCGCTAAAGTCCTCAGCTAGTCTGTACGAAGACCTATAGATGCGAGGAAAGAATCCCTACAAGAACTAGGGACTGGGAGAAAAGATGGACACCTCCTAACAGAAATTGTAGCAGTAAAAGACAAACAAACAACAAAGAACATAGAGGTCCGAAGACCAAGCAAAACTAACTGAGTAAGGTAACAAAGCACCTGGTTAGCTTAAGAGTAGAAATTACAATGAAGCCCAGCAAAGCCAGAAGGGCGGAGCAGGATTAAATAGGCAAAAAAGGTCATGTGACCAACAAGATAGAAAAAACCTAACAGGAGAGTTCTAACAGCACCCCCCCCCCTTCTAAGAGGATCCTCCGGATCACCTAGGCCCGGGCTTACCCGGAAACCTCTTGTGAAACGCTCTGACAAGTCTGGACGCAGAAACATCATCCGCCCTCACCCATGAGTTATCCTCGGGTCCAAAACCCTTCCAAGCGATGAGATACTGCAAACTCCCTCTATACCGTCTAGAATTTAGGATGCGGGAAATTTCATATTCCCCGTCCTCCAACACCGGAAGAACCGTGGCAGAGGCGTCTCCATCCGACACATGAGCTCTTTTCAACAGAGAAACATGAAACACCGGATTAATCTTTCAGGAGGTAGGAACCTCCAACCTAACAGCCGATTGGTTAACAACCTGAAGCACCTTAAAGGGTCCTACAAACTTGAGACCCAATTTTTTAGAAGGAATCCTCAACCGCAGATTCTTAGAGGATAACCAAACCATGTCACCAATAGCAAACAAAACCTCTTGCCGGTTTCCTATCAAAGTACCTTTTAGATTTTCTGTTAGCCTCCTGAAGATTACCACGCACATCCGTCCAAACTCTCTCCAAATCACCAGAAAAATTCTCCTCTTCAGGCACGGCCGATACCAATTTGGAGAATGACCCAAACGAAGGATGTCTCCCAGTACAACAAAAAAAAGGTGAACAACCAGCAGAAGAGGATGTATGGTTGTTAAGAGCAAATTCGGCAAGTGGCAGAAACTCAGACCACCCCTCTTGATTGTCTGCCACAAAACAACGCAAGAACTGCTCAACATCCTGGTTTTTCCTTTCAGTCTGGCCATTAGACTCAGGATGATATCCGGATGAAAACGACAAATGAACTCCCAACCTGTCACAAACAGCGCGCCAAAAACGAGCCACGAACTGAGGTCCCCTATCAGAAACAATGTCAGTAGGAACGCCATGTAGTCTGACAATTTCCATGACAAAGGCCTTAGCGAGGGTCTTAGCGCAGGGCAGTTTGATGAAAGGAACCAAGTGACACATCTTGCTAAAACGGTCCACGACCACCCAGATGACAGTGAAACCCTCAGAGGAGGGATGGTCAGTAATAAAGTCCATAGCCAAATGTGTCCAATGTGCACTAGGGATCTCCAGAGGGGAAAGCAACCCCGCAGCAGGAGTATGTGAAGACTTAGATCTAGCACACACAGTGCATTGACGCACCCACTTAATGACTTCCTTCTGCCATCCAGGCCACCAAAAACTGCGACCCACAAGTCTCTTGGTCTCAGAGATTCCAGGTTGACTTGCCAACCGAGACTCATGACACTCAACAAACACATCTCTCCTAAAGGTCCCAGGCACAAACAGCCTCCCATGGGGAGTGTTAGATGGGGCATTCTCCTGTGCTTTAAGAATCTCATCTTCCAACACAGAGTCCAAAGCAGCAATCACAACCCCTTCTTGTAAAATAGAAACAGGTGGTGTCAGCTAACCCCAATGTTCACGATGCACATCATGTCTTCACTCCTCGCACGGATGTGGCAGAGCAACCAGAGCAGATGAAAAAAAAAAGGAAAAAAATCCAGCGTGGAGCAGAAATAGTTAAAAGAATTTTACTTTAATAAATGTGATTAAAAAAAACAGCAATATTTAGGCAGTACAGGTCCACAAAAGTATAGCAGAGCGATCAACGCGTTTTGACGTTATGTCTTTCTCAAGATCTAGCTCTGACTGAGGCTGCCTAAATATTGCTGTTTTTTTTTTAATCACATTTATTAAAGAAAAATTCTTTTAACTATTTCTGCTCCACGCTGGATTTTTTCCTTTTTTTTTCATCTTCTTGTAAAATGTTCTCCTCCTCCTCAGCACCAACCATGGGAGAAAAGCTGCGAGACAAAGCATCGGCTTTAACATTCTTAGTACCTGGGATGTAAGATCAGATTTTTATGATCAGTGAAAACCTGAACGGGAAATTCAGCACCTTCCAAGAGATGCCGCCAGTGTTCAAATGGGAGTTTAATCGCCAACAATTCCCGAATACCAATATCGTAATTCAGTTCAGTCTCAGAAAATTTTTTTGAGAATCTGGTTATGCCTTTTGGTCTTACCAATGCTCCTGCATTTTTTCAGAATCTTATTAATGACATCCTTAGACCTTTGATCGGCAAAAATGTGGTTGTGTATTTGGATGACATTTTGATTTATTCGCCGGATCTGGAGTCTCATTGGCGGAGCGTTAGTGAGGTATAACAGTTATTGATTGACAATTCGCTTTTTGCTAAGCTGGAGAAATGTGAGTTCGCTGTACAGAGAATTAGTTTTTTGGGCTACATTATCTCCAGCGAAGGTTTTGAGATGGACCCGGTGAAAGTTCAAGCTGTGCAGGAATGGCCTAGGCCTATTGGTTTGAAATCGTTACAGAGGTTTTTGGGTTTCGCCAATTATTATAGAAAATTCATTAAAAATTTTTCTATTATTGTCAAACCACTGACCGATCTCACCAGGAAAGGTGCTAATGCGGTTCAGTGGACTACTGAGGCCATTGAAGCTTTTGTGTTTCTAAAGGAGAGGTTCAGCTCTGCTCCCATCCTTATGCAGCCTGATGTGACTAAACCGTTTTTGGTTGAGGTTGATGCTTCTTCTGTGGGGGTCGGCGCGGTATTGTCTCAGGAAAACACGGATGGAGTACATCCCTGTGCCTTTTTTTCAAAAAATTTTTCTGAGACTGAACTGAATTATGATATTGGTAATCGGGAATTGTTGGCCATTAAATTCGCATTTGAACACTGGCGGCATCTCGTGGAAGGTGCTGAATTTCCAGTTCAGGTTTTCACTGATCATAAAAATCTGATCTATCTTGATGCTGCCAAATGCTTGAATGCCCGTCAGGCTAGGTGGGCACTGTTTTTCTCGCGGTTTAATTTTTCCGTTACTTACATCCCAGGTACTAAGAATGTTAAAGCCGATGCTTTGTCTCGCAGCTTTTCTCCCATGGCTGGTGCTGAGGAGGAGGAGAACATTTTACATGAAGGGGTTGTGATTGCTGCTTTGGACTCTGTGTTGGAAGATGAGATTCTTAAAGCACAGGAGCATGCCCCATCTAACACTCCTCATGGGAGGTTGTTTGTGCCTGGGACCTTTCGGAGAGATTTGTTTGTTGAGTGTCATGAGTCTGGTTGGCAGGTCATCCTGGAATCTCTGAGACCAAGAGACTTGTGGGTCGCAGTTTTTGGTGGCCTGGATGGCAGAAGGAAGTCATTAAGTGGGTGCGTCAATGCACTGTGTGTGCTAGATCTAAGTCTTCACATACTCCTGCTGCGGGGTTGCTTTGCCCTCTGGAGATTCCTAGTGCACCTTGGACACATTTGGCTGTGGACTTTATTACTGACCTTCCTCCTCTGAGGGTTTTACTGTCATCTGGGAGGTCGTGGACCGTTTTAGCAAGATGTGTCACTTGGTTCCTTTCATCAAACTGCCCTGCGCTAAGACTCTCGCTAAGGCCTTTGTCAAGGAAATTGTCAGACTACATGGCGTTCCTACTGACATTGTTTCTGATAGGGGACCTCAGTTCGTGGCTCGTTTTTGGCGCGCCTTTTGTGACAGGTTGGGAGTTCATTTGTCGTTTTCATCCGGATATCATCCTGAGTCTAATGGCCAGACTGAAAGGAAAAACCAGGATGTTGAGCAGTTCTTGCGTTGTTTTGTGGCAGACAATCAAGGGGTGGTCTGAGTTTCTGCCACTTGCTGAATGTGCTCTTAACAACCATACATCCTCTTCTGTTGGTTGTTCGCCTTTTTTTTGTTGTACCGGGAAACATCCGTCGTTTGGGTCATTCTCCAAATTGGTATCGACTGTGCCTGAAGAGGAGAATTTTTCTGGTGATTTGGAGAGAGTTTGGACGGATGTGCATGGTAATCTTCAGGAGGCTAACAGAAAATCTAAAAGGTACTTCGATAGGAAACAGCAAGAGGTTTTGTTTGCTATTGGTGACATGGTTTGGTTGTCCTCTAAGAATCTGCAGTTGAGGATTCCTTCTAAAAAATTGGGTCCCAAGTTTGTAGGGCCCTTCAGGGTGCTTCAGGTTGTTAGGTTGGAGGTTCCTACCTCCTGGAAGATTAATCCGGTGTTTCATATTTCTCTGTTGAAAAGAGCTGATGTGTCGGATGGAGACGCCTCTGCCTCTGTTCCCTCGGTGGTGGAGGACGGGGAATATGAAATTTCCCGCATCCTAAATTCTAGACGGCATAGAGGGAGTTTGCAGTATCTCGTTGCTTGGAAGGGTTTCGGACCCGAGGATAACTCATGGGTGAGGGCGGATGATGTTTCTGCGTCCAGACTTGTCAGAGCGTTTCACAAGAGGTTTCCGGGTAATCCTGGGCCTAGGGGATCCGGAGGATCCTCTTAGAAGGGGGGGGGGGTACTGTTAGAACTCTCCTGTTAGGTTTTTTCTATCTTGCTGGTCACATGACCTTTTTTGCCTACTTAATCCTGCCCCACCCTTTTGGCTTTGCTGGACTTCATTGTAATTTCTACTCTTAAGCTAGCCGGGTGCTTTGTTACCTTACTCAGATAGTTTTGCTTGGTCTTCAGACCTCTATGTTCTATGTTGTTTGTTTTTCTTTTTACTGCTACAACTTCTGTTAGGAGATGTCCATCTTTTCTCCCAGTCCCTAGTACTTGTAGGGATTCTTTCCTCGCATCTATAGGTCTTCGTTCAGACTAGCTGAGGACTTTAGCGAGTCTGATCGCAGGATCAGGTTCCCCGTTACATCGTAGGGATTGAGCTTAGTTCTATTGTAGGGACAGATATCCCTTTCTTTCCTTAGTGCTTGTAGCAGAACATAACAGTATTCCTCCAAAGCCTTTCTCGCAGGAATAGTAAGATTAAATAAACGACTTTTAGGAAGAGTCGCTCCAGGGACAAATTCAATAGTACAATCATAGTCTCTATGGGGAGGTAAAATCTGCGATTCCTTCTCAGCAAAAACTTTCCAAAAATCCTGAATAAGTACAGGTAGTTCCCCTTTATCCACAGCAGCAATACGCCCGTTACAACATTTGTCATAACACTTAGGGCTCCAGGACTTAATTTCATTGGTAGACCAATCCAGTACAGGATTGTGCAATTTCAACCAGGGCAACCCCAAAACCACCGGAGAAGGCAAATTATTCAATACTACCAAATTCAAATTCTCTTGGTGAACACCATTAATAGTGAGGGGAAATTCACAGACCTTGTGAGTTACATTCTTCAAGGGAGAGCCATCAACAGAAACCACGGCAATAGGGGATGACAAAGGTTTGGGTTTTAATTTAAGTTTTTCCAAGAATCCCCCATCAATCACATTTAGAGTAGAACCACAATCGACAAATACCCGAAATTCCATTAATTCTTCCTGAACAGCAGTAGAGGCAGAAAGAAAGACACCCTTAGTGTTTAAACAGGCTATATGGGCGGAACTGACCTCTTTTTTTTTTCTTTGCTTCATACGAAGCACACAGTTCTTAATGAAATGGTCAGATTTGCCGCAATAAAGCACAAACCTTCAGAAAACCTGCGGTCTTTTTCCTGAGAGCGGGGTGCCATCGCTCCAATCTCCATCGGCTCTCCAATGTCAGTACAGACCCTCTCAAGACTTGGAGCTGACATGGCAGAGAATTTACTCTCATTAACCCTTGCACGCAGTCTCCTATCCACCCGTATAGCTAATTGCATAGCCTCCTGCAAGTTACCAGGTATGGGATAAGCAATCAGCAAATCTTTAACCCTTTCACTTAGCCCTGCAAGAAACAAACTTTTCAAAGCTGAATCGATCCACCCCACCTGAGTAGACCAACGTCGGAAGTGAGTACAATATTTTTCCACATTACCTGATCCCTGCCTCAAACGTCTCAATTCTGTCTCAGCTGATGAGACACGATCAGGATCATCATACAATAACCCCAAAGCAGAAAAAAAACTATCCACTGATCTAAAGCATGGATCACTAGGTTGCAGAGAAAAGGCCCAATCCTGAGGTTCTTTGCGCAAAAGTGACATTATGAACCCTATGAGCTGCGATTCATCACCAGAGGATCTGGGTCTCAAACGAAAATACAACAAGCAAGCATTTTTAAAAGAAAAAAAATCTTGTTGTTCACCAAAAAATAAATCAGGCAAACGTACCTTTGGCTCCACGAAATGTGCTCCAGAACAGCTACTCACGTGTTGCTGGAGCTCGGCCACCTCCAGAGAGAGACCCTGCAGGCGTTGAGTCAAGTCCTGAACCGACACCATGATGGAAACTGGAAATCTTTCCTTAGAGATTTTTTTTTTATTTTTTTTGGGCTGGACTTACTGTTATGATCTGCTACAAGCACTAAGGAAAGAGGGATATCTGTCCCTACAATAGAACTAAGCTCGATCCATACGATGTAACGGGGAACCTGATCCTGCGATCAGACCCGCTAAAGTCCTCAGCTAGTCTGTACGAAGACCTATAGATGCGAGGGAGGGATCCCTACAAGAACTAGGGACTGGGAGAAACGATGGACACCTCCTAACAGAAATTGTAGCAGTAAAAGACAAACAAACAACAAAGAACATAGAGGTCCGAAGACCAAGCAAAACTAATTGAGTAAGGTAACAAAGCACCTGGCTAACTTAAGAGTAGAAATTACAATGAAGTCCAGCAAAGCCAGAAGGGCGGAGCAGGATTAAATAGGCAAAAAAGGTCATGTGACCAACAAGATAGAAAAAAACTAACAGGAGAGTTCTAACAAGGACCATGCATACCAGAATTGGGGTGAGGGGGCCATGCATACCAGGATTGGGGGATGAGGGGTACCATGCATACCAGTATATGGGGGTGAGGGTAGCATGCATACCATGTGTTATGTTTCGGTAGCTGAGGAGAAATTGCAAAATTAGCCAAAATTGCAATACACCAGAGAGGCTGGAAACTATTGGATTGCAGGACCCTAAACTAACCGCAACACTAGAAGTAGCCGTGGAGCGTGCCTGCGGTGATCCTAGATGCCTCGTCACAGCCGGAGAGATAGCTACACCTAAAGTGTTGTGAATGTGCTAGAAATTAATTCTGAGCAGAAGCTCCCTCTGGTGGTTACAAACAGTACTGAACTATCCAATGAAGATTGTGAAGATTGGCGATCAGGTGTTACTGACTGGTCTTATATAAGGGAGGTTCCCTCCCATCAGGGTTGCCGGTGATCAATTGTTCTGGTCTCAGTTTTGATTCCTGTTCACTTTGTAGCTTGCTGTTTCGTGCCTGCATCTTCTGCTAACAGATAAGACATTTTCTTCTTTTAGTTTTTTGTGCTTGCTTTTTGCATTTTGTCCTGCACTTCTGTGGGGGTCTGCCAGGTCCCCTCCGGGGGCTTGTGCTCCTCTCAGTTTAGTTCAGCCACTGTTGTTTGTTCATTTGCCTTTTCCAGTTTTTTCAGTGGCTGCTGTTTAGTTTTTGTTACACCAGAGAACTAATTTAGGTGGTAGAGGTCGTGTGATCTCAGGTGTTTTTGTAATTAGTAGAGTTGGTACTTTTCAGGGTTTTTTGGGATTGCAGTAAGTGTCCTTCCTATCCTTTTCTATTTAGGAGGTTTGGGCCCCAACGTTTGCTCATACTATTTTCTGTCTGTGTCAGTATTTCCTCTTGTCTAACCGCCATTACATGTTTGGGGGCTTTCTATGTTCTTTGGGGATCTGCTCCGGGGCAGATAGTTTTCCTCTTTCTGTCTTTAGGTGTAGTTAGCTTCTCAGGCTGTGACGAGGCGTCTAGGACCAACGTAGGTACGCTCCACGGCTGCCTTTAGTTGTGGTGGTTAGTCAGGGTACTGCAATCCCATAGATTCCAACCTCTCTGGTGTATTTCCTTTTTTGCTTGCTCTCCTCAGCTACCAAATCATAACACTAAAGGTAGAAAGATGAAAGCTATCTGTGTTGTGAATGGACTTGAAATGAGTTCTGAGCAGAGGCTCCCTCTGGTGGTTACAAGCGGTACTGGACTGTCCAGTGAAGATTGTGAGGATTGGGAATCAGGTGTTACTGACTGGTCTTATTTAAGGGAGTCACCTTCCCATCAGGGTTGCCGGTGATCAATTGTTCTGGTCTCAATCCTTGATTCCTGTTTCCTTTGTAGCCTGCTGTGTCGTGTCTGCATCTCCTGCTAACAGATAAGACTTTTTCTTCTTTTTGTTTTTGTGCTTGATTTTTGCATTTTGTCCTGCACTTCTGTGGGGGCCTTCTGGGTCCCCTCCGGGGGCTTTTGCCCTCTCAGTTTAGTTCAGCCACTGATGTTTGTACATTTGCTTTTTCCAGTTTTTTCAGTGGCTGCTGTTTTGATTTTGTTACACCAGAGAACTAATTTAGGTGGTAGAGGTCGTGTGATCTCAGGTGTTTTTGAAATTAGTAGAGTTGGTGCTTTTCAGGGTTTTTTGGGATTGCAGTAAGTGCCCTTCCTATCCTTTTCTATTTAGGTAGTTTGGGCCCCAACGTTTGCTCATACTATTTTCTGTCTGTGTCAGTATTTCCTCTTGTCTAACCGCCATTACATGTTTGGGGGCTTTCTATGTTCTTTGGGGATCTGCTCCGGGGCAGATAGCTTTCCTCTTTCTATCTTTAGGTGTAGTTAGTTTCTCAGGCTGTGACGAGGCGTCTAGGACCAACGTAGGAACGCTCCACGGCTGCCTCTAGTTGTGGTGGTTAGTCAGGGTACTGCAATCTCATAGATTCCAACTGCTCTGGTGTATTTCCTTTTTTACCTGCACTCCTCAGCTACCGAAACATAACAGTATCACCGGCCCAAAAAATTGAATGGTATTCACAGAAGGGAAAAATATTGTGAAAGAAAAAAAAAAAGGTTGTCAGAGTTGTCAGAGATATTTTTCTGTTTGTTGCATTTTTTTTTTTTCCCTCTGTATCTCTGGGTGCTGGGGAGGATTTTTTCTCTCAATGGAGTTTGCACAGTTGTCTGGCCGTGTGGATCAGCTTGCCACTGAGGTTCGGAGTATTGCTACCTATCTTGCTAGGTTGCCTGTTGTGGAACCTAGGATTCCCATGCCAGATTTGTTTTTGGGGGATCGAGCCAAGTTTCTGAATTTTAAAAATAATTGTAAATTGTTTTTTGCCTAAAAATCTAAGTCCTCAGGGAACGCAGCGCAGCAGGTTCAAATTGTCATCTCTCTCCTGCGTGGCGATCCTCAGGATTGGGCTTTTTCCCTGACACCTGGGGATCCTGTTTTGAGTGATGTTGATGCATTTTTTCAGGCCTTGGGGTTATTGTACGATGAGCCTAATGTCACTGATCAAGCTGAAAAAGCCTTGTTGGCATTAAATCAGGGGCTTGATGACGCTGAGTTATACTGTCAGAGATTCCGTAGGTGGGCAGTCCTGACCAAATGGAATGATGATGCTTTGGCAGCCCTTTTTCGGAAGGGTCTGTCAGATAATGTAAAGGATATTATGGTGGGATTCCCTGTCCCCTCTGGTCTCAATGATTCTATGTCATTAGCGATTCAAATTGACAGACGTTTGCTTGAGCGGAGAAGTATGCGTGGAATAGTGTTGCCTTGTGAACCTGCTTCTGAATCCATGCAGTGTGATAGAGTGGTTTCTGGGACACAGCGTCATGAGTTTCGAAAGCGCAATGGGTTATGTTTCTACTGTGGTGATGCCTCTCATGCTATTTCAGTCTGCCCTAAGCGGGGAAGACGTTTTGCACGCTCAGTTGTCTTGGGTAGTGTTCAGACTAAGTTTTTATTAACTGGTACTCTGATATGCTCTCTGTCCTCATTTTCTGCTCAGGCTTTCGTTGATTCGGGAGCAGCTATTAACCTGATGGATTTTGATTTTGCTAAACGTTGTGGGTTTCCCTTGATACCCCTACAGAAGTCTATTCCTCTACTGGGAATCGATTCTACCCCTTTGGCTGAGAATAAACCTCAGTTCTCTACTCAGGTGATAATGAGGGTTGAACCTGATCATCAGGAGAGCTGCAAATTTTTGGTTCTGTATAATCTGCATGACATTATCGTGCTGGGTTTCCCTTGGTTACAGTCTCATAATCCTGTTTTGGATTGGAAATCTGTGTCTGTAACCAGTTGGGGCTGCCAATGTGTTAATAACAACACTCCTGTTTTTTCTGCCTCCCCCCAGGCTCAGGATGTTCCTGACTTTTTGATTGATTTTTCTGATGTGTTTAGCGAAAGTAAATCTGCATCCTTGACTCCCCATAGGAGCTATGACTGCGGTATTGAATTAGTGCCTGGTAGTAAATTCCCTAAAGGTCGCCTTTTTAACTTGTCTGTACCTGAACATGACGCTATGCGGTCTTATATCAAGGAGTCATTGGAGAAAGGTCATATCAGACCATCCTCTTCACCCTTAGGTGCCGGTTTTTTCTTTGTGGCCAAAAAGGATGGTTCATTAAGGCCGTGTATTGATTATCGTCTTTGAACAATATTACTGTGAAATATCAATACCCGTTACCCTTGATTTCTGACCTGTTTTCCAGGGTGAAAAACGCTACTTGGTTTACCAAGCTTGACCTCAGGGGGGCATATAACCTTATTCGCATTAAGCACAGGGATGAATGGAAGATGGCATTTAACACCCCTGAGGGGCATTTTGAGTACCTTGTGATGCCCTTTGGGCTCACTAATGCTCCTTCTGTCTTCCAGTCCTTCATGAATGACATTTTCAGGGATTTTGTGGATAATTTATGATTGTTTATTTGGATGATATCTTGATTTTTTCCAATGACTGGGACTCTCATGTGAAACATGTTCGAACTGTATTCCAGATTTTGAGAGAGAATGCTCTGTATGTGAAGGGATCAAAGTGTCTTTTTGGCGTACAGAGAATCTCATTTTTGGGATTCATTTTGTCCCCATCTGTTATTGAAATGGACCCGGTCAAGGTTCAGGCCATCTGTGATGGGTCCAACCTACTTCATTAAAGGCTCTTCAAAGATTTTTGGGTTTTGCCAATTTTTATCGTAAATTTATTGGTAATTTCTCGGTTATTGTTAAACCATTAACTGATTTGACCAAAAAGGGTTCTGATGTGGTGAATTGGCCTCCTGAGGCAGTCTCTGCATTTCAGGAACTTAAGCAAGATTCACTTCTGCTCCTGTTCTACGGCAGCCTGATGTTTCTCTGCCATTTCAGGTGGAGGTTGATGCCTCTGAAATTGGGGCAGGTGCCGTTTTGTCCCAAAGAGATCCAGAGACCTCTAAAAGTAACCCTTGTGCCTTTTTCTCTCGAAAATTTTCTCCTACTGAACGTAATTATGACGTGGGTAATCGGGAGTTATTGGCCATGAAGTGGGCTTTTGAAGAGTGGAGACATTGGCTGGAGGGAGCCAAACATCAGGTGGTGGTCCTTACTGACCATAAGAATCTGGTTTATCTGGAATCTGCCAAGCGACTTAATCCTAGACAGGCCAGGTGGGCCTTGTTTTTCACACGTTTTAATTTTGTGGTTTCCTTTCTTCCTGGCACTAAGAATGTTAAGGCGGATGCCCTTTCAAGGAGTTTCCTTGCGGACTCTTCTGAGTTATCTGATCCTTCTGTTGTTTTGAAAGAAGGTGTAGTTCTTTCCGCCATCTCGCCCAATTTGAGACTGGCTCTGGAGGGGTGTCAGGAGGATAGGCCCGAGCGCTGCCCTGTTGGGAAATTGTTTGTCCCGGACCACTGGAAAAAGAGTGTGATGTCTGAGATTCATTGTTCCGCGTTGGCCGGTCATCCCGGAATTTTTGGTACCAGAGACTTGGTTAGTCGGTCCTTTTGGTGGCCTACCTTGTCTCGTGATGTCAGGGAATTTGTGCAGTCCTGCGGGACTTGCTCTCGCTCCAAGCCTTGCTCCCGCTCTAGTGGTTTGTTGATGCAATTGCCTGTGCCCAAGAGACCATGGACCCATATCTCTATGGATTTCATTTCCGACCTCCCTGTTTCTCAGAGAATGACCGTCATCTGGGTGATTTGTGATAGGTTTTCCAAGATGATACATCTTGTGCCATTACCTAAGTTGCCTTCCTCCTCTGAATTGGTACCTTTGTTCCTTCAGCACGTGGTTCATTTACACGGCATTCCTGAGAACATTGTGTCTGACAGAGGAGTCCAGTTTGTTTCCAGATTTTGGAGGACCTTTTGTTCTAAACTTGGTGTTCAATTGTCTTTCTCCTCGGCGTTTCATCCTCAGACCAATGGTCAAATTGAGAGAACAAATCAGACATTGGAGACTTATCTAAGATGCTTTGTGTCTGCTGATCAGGATGACTGGGTCTCTTTTTTGCCTTTGGCTGAGTTTGCTCTTAATAATAGGGCTAGCTCTGCCACTTTGATGTCTCCATTTTTCTGTAATTCTGGGTTTCACCCTCGATTTTCTTCAGGACAGACGGAGGCTTCTGTCTGTCCAGGTGTTGACTCTGTTGTGGAGCGTATGCAACAGATTTGGGACCAGGTAGTGCAGAGGTTGTCCCTCTCTCAGGAGAGGGCCCAGCGGTTTGCTAACCGGCATAGGAATGATGGTCCTCGGTTTAAAGTGGGGGACTTGGTCTGGTTGTCCTCAAAAAATATTCCTATGAGAGTGGCATCTCCTAAATTTAAGCCTAGGTTCATTGGACCTTATAAGATCATGGAGATTCTTAATCCTGTTTCTTTTCGTTTGCTTCTTCCAGGGACATTTAAGATCCATAATGTGTTCCACAAGTCCTTGTTGAAGAGGTTTGTTGAGCCAGTGGTTCCTACTGCTTTGCCTCCTGACCCTGTTCTGGTTGAGGGCAATATGGAGTTTGAGGTTGAGAAAATTTTGAATTCTCGTTTTTCTAGACGGAAACTCCAGTATTTGGTTACGTATTTGGTTAGTGGAGAGGTTATGGTCAGGAAGACAATTCTTGGGTGTTTGCTTCGGACATCCATGCTAGGAGACTCATCCGTGCGTATCATAGAACTCATCCTGATCGACCTGGTTGCTCAGGTGAGGGTTCGGTGACCCCTCCTCAAGGGGGGGTACTGTTGTGAATGGACTTGAAATGAGTTCTGAGCAGAGGCTCCCTCTGGTGGTTACAAGCGGTACTGGACTGTCCAGTGAAGATTGTGAGGATTGGGAATCAGGTGTTACTGACTGGTCTTATTTAAGGGAGTCACCTTCCCATCAGGGTTGCCGGTGATCAATTGTTCTGGTCTCAATCCTTGATTCCTGTTTCCTTTGTAGCCTGCTGTGTCGTGTCTGCATCTCCTGCTAACAGATAAGACTTTTTCTTCTTTTTGTTTTTGTGCTTGATTTTTGCATTTTGTCCTGCACTTCTGTGGGGGCCTTCTGGGTCCCCTCCGGGGGCTTTTGCCCTCTCAGTTTAGTTCAGCCACTGATGTTTGTACATTTGCTTTTTCCAGTTTTTTCAGTGGCTGCTGTTTTGATTTTGTTACACCAGAGAACTAATTTAGGTGGTAGAGGTCGTGTGATCTCAGGTGTTTTTGAAATTAGTAGAGTTGGTGCTTTTCAGGGTTTTTTGGGATTGCAGTAAGTGCCCTTCCTATCCTTTTCTATTTAGGTAGTTTGGGCCCCAACGTTTGCTCATACTATTTTCTGTCTGTGTCAGTATTTCCTCTTGTCTAAGCGCCATTACATGTTTGGGGGCTTTCTATGTTCTTTGGGGATCTGCTCCGGGGCAGATAGCTTTCCTCTTTCTATCTTTAGGTGTAGTTAGTTTCTCAGGCTGTGACGAGGCGTCTAGGACCAACGTAGGAACGCTCCACGGCTGCCTCTAGTTGTGGTGGTTAGTCAGGGTACTGCAATCTCATAGATTCCAACTGCTCTGGTGTATTTCCTTTTTTACCTGCACTCCTCAGCTACCGAAACATAACATATCTGCCCTATAGCAGAACCCCCAAAGAAATAGGAAGCCCCCAAACATGTAATAGCGGTTAGACAAGAAGAAAATACAGACACAGACAGAAATAGAATGAGCAAACGCTGGGGCCCAATCTGTCTTGATAGAAAAGTATAGGAAAGAATTCTGACTGCAACCCAAAAAAACCCTGACAAAAATACCAACACTTCTGATTAACAAAAAACCTGAGATCACACAATCTCTACCACCTAAATCAGATCTCTGGTGTAACACACAGCGATTCAGCAAATAAAAAGTGACAAAGGAACAGAGCAAAGGTGCAAACACAAACTGAGCACAATTGCAGTGCCAGGCCCCAAAAGGTGACCAGGCTGAAGTCCACTGCAAGGCAGAGAACCAGCAAGGAAAATCCAACCAGAGGAAAAAAAACAGCAAATCACTTATCTGAATCAAAGCAGGAATGCAAGCTGAGCTCCAAGCAAGACCTGGAAGAACAATTGATTACCGGCAAGGCTGAAGGGAGTTCAAGTCACTTATATCAGACCATTCAGAGCCAGCTGAAGGCCATTCAGCAATTAGTTCATTACCCTCAGCAACCACCGGAGGGAGCCCAAGCTCAGAAGTCGCCTCCAGAGTATTCACAACACCAGGATTGGGGATGAGGGGACCATGCATACCAGAATTGGCGGGTGAGGGAGTACCATACATCCTAAGATAGGGATGAGGGGGAACCATGCATACCAGGATTGGGGGGTGAGGGGACCATGCATACCAGGATTGGGGGGTGAGGGGACAATGCATTCCAGGATTGGGGGGTGAGGGGACCATACATTCAAGGATTGAGGAGTGAGGGGACCATGCTTTCCAGGATTGGTGGGTGAGTGGACCATGCATTCCAGGATTGGGGAGTGAGGGGACCATGCATTCCATGATTGATGGGTGAGTGGACCATGCATACCAGGATTGGGGGTGAGTGGACCATGCATACCAGGATGAGGAATGGGGTGCCATGCATACCAGGATTGGGTAGCGGGTGAGGGGACCATACATACCAGAATAGGGATGAGGCTGCCATACATTCCAGGATTGGGGGTGAGGGGACAATGCATACCAGGATGAAGAATGGGGTGCCATGCATACCAGGATTGGGGGGGACCATACATACCAGAATAGGGATGAGGGGGGCCATGCATACCATTATAGGGATAAGGGAGCCATACATAGCAGGATAGGGATGAGGGGTACCATACATACCAGGATAGGGATGAGGGGTACCATGCATACCAGGATAGGAGGAGGCAGCACATACCAGGATGGGAGACGATATACCAATCAAAATGCTTGCCACCCGGGCGTAGAACGGGTTCATAGCTACAGTAGTTAGATATAAACACAAAAATACCCCTATTGTGAGGAAGCCAGGCAGGCGAAACGGTGCTGTCTGTGTAGGTCCGTGGGTGCCAGGGGAACAGGAGAAACTTCTATGTAAGTAATTACAAGTTCATGGACTAACAGAGTAGCATTAATTAATTATATAGGCACTGAAGCACTTTATATTGTAACTGAGTGTATATACTGTTGGATGACTATTTAAAACCGGAATGATGGATACTTTGCTGCAATACATGGGCACTATGCATGTTATTTAATTTTGCTGCTAATTGACATCAGGGTATAGTCTTTGCCATTACAATATACTGTTTGATTTGCTGCTTTTTCTACCAACACTGGTCCCTGTCTCCCACAGTCCTCTTTTTACATGTTTGAGAAATTTCCTTTGATTTTTTTGAGAAAACTTTTAATATTATCAATAAATATGTAGTTTTATCATTTTGTTGCCTATGCCTCTTTATCCCAATTTATTACTTGGGTTGATGTATTAAATATGACTGAATTGAGAATGGTAAAGTACCTTAAATGGACATTTGATATTCATTTCCTGTACACTGTGTTAGGAACACCACACTGCACTGGCTCACTGAGCCAGTGCACATGCCCTGGCATAGACCCTGACGTAAACCAGATCACGCCGGGATCAAAGCACGAGATAGCACGACAGTACCAAAGGATTAGACAGAATGGATAGTCAGGACGTAGCAAGAGATCAGTAAACCAGAACGGGAAATAGACGGTACAATAGGGACAAACTGTAATGGAGTAACAATAGCCAAGCCAGGAGGTTAGAACCAGAGAAAACAATAGTACCAAAACATGAGACAGAGAACAGAGTGAGTGGACAGACCAGGTCATACAGGGAGGCAAACAAGCAATGCAGTAAACAAACACACGAGGGGGTCAGGCACACAGTCAAAACAACAGTAGAGCTGACAGGAAATCATAGTCTGGAGTGAGTATAAATACCCCTCCCAGATCCAAAGGGAGGCCAGCAAAAGTTAACCCTGAGAGAGCATGACATTAACCATACACTATACCATGACACACTGTCACTTTATACAGAGCTCTTGTGTATAATGTCACTGGTGATCACTGTATTACCTGTACACTGACACTATATACAGAGCTTCTATGTATAATGTCACTTGTGATCACTGAATTACCTGTACACTACAGAGCCTCTGTGTATAATGTCACCGGTGATCACTGTATTAATTGTGCACTATACACTATATACAGAGCTTCTGTGTATAATGTCACTGGTAATCACTGTATTACCTGTACACTGACAGTGTATACTGTACAGGAGTGTTTATAATGTCACTGGTAATCTCTGTATTACTTGTACTCTGACAGCATATACAGAACTCCTGTTTATTATGTGTGAGGCAGTGATCCCTGTTACAGCCAGGGGCCGCTGTATGTGCTCCTCAGGATACACATGGAGGCGTAACTGTGATAGTGAGACAGTGACGGGTGTCATTGTGAATGCCCGATATGTGTCACAGAGGAGATCCTCTGCGCTGTAAGCCATTAATATTGCTCTGGGACCTGTAGTCCTACAAGTCTTGTTTTGTTTGTTTACTTATATTGGGGGCTTACATGGTTAGTCGGAGAGCTGGGTGGGACTGACTAACCACACATACACCGCCCACTTGTGGGGGTGGTTACAGCTACATAATGTGACCATGGCTTGAGTCGCATGGTCAGAGTGTGTATGGACCTGAATGGTCTGTGTTCTAAGGTCCTTTGTGTTGGAAGGTCCTAGGAGTGGACTTCCTGAAGAGCACCTGGAGAGACTGTGTGTGCAGAGTCTGTGACGGCACTGGTGGGGAGAGCTACCATCCTTCCGCAAGGCAGCTTCCCCAGGAGTGAGGACTGACGAGGAGTCAGCGTGCGGAGCAGGAGCTCCTGTAAGGTAACTCCAGATAAGGCCTCTTTCACACATCCGTTGTGCGCCTGACGGCGCCCCCGGCATTTTGCCGCAGCGCCGCATCCGGCAACTAGTATGAAAACCGGATGCGCCGCATCCGGTTTTTCGCCGGATCCGGTTCTGTGATCCGTACAAAAACCGGATCCGTCTCATCCGGTGTATCCGGTTTTGCATCCGTTGACGCCGGAATGCGCCAGATCCGGTTTTTAAAAACGCCCCTTTTTGGGGTTCCAAACATGATTGGCTACTGTAATGCTATATATACACTGTTCCTACATCCCATCTTTTACAGGTTGTAGAGGAGCAAGTGCAGGTTGGAGAGAAGAGCAAGTAGCAAGTGATTGGCGAACATGGATGTCATTATCGGCAATATCTTCAGGAATCTTGTTGATTTTACTGCGGAGATGAATCGATTGAGGTTTATAGTTCTGGAGAAGGAGCGAAAGTTTGAGGAGCAGCGCATTATGCGTCAGCACCAGCGAAGTCGACGACGTATGTGTATCCACCCCATCACGGCACAGAGATTAACTCGTGGTGTCTATTCAACACTGAACATGGAGCTTCGACAAAATCCAGACAAGTTTTTTGCCTATCTGCGGATGAACAAAGAAAACTTTGACAATTTGCTGGAGCGTGTTGGAGACCAAATTAAAAAATCGGACACCTACTGTCGGTTCTCGATATCTCCGGCGGAATGTCTCATGGTCACTATAAGGCAAGCTATATGTATTGGATCTGTTTGCTTGAGCACACTTGTAATTTTATCATTTATTTAACATCACAGGACAACTAGGAAACCATATCAGTAAGCCAAAATTTTGTTATAAAACAGTGTTTTTCATTGATGTTATTATTTTTGTTATCTCCAATAGTTATAGCTGAGTTCTGGTATGTAATGCTGTGTTTCTGATTTAATTTGTATTTTCTATTTTGTTTTCAGATTTCTGGCAACTGGCAAAAGTCTGTCATCGCTGCATTTCCAGTATCGGCTGGGAATCTGTGTCGACCCGCCACCACAATTGTGGGTTACCAGGGCAATGGGGTACTCAGAGCCGAGCCCATGGAAGTCTATGGGATTTGTCACAGGTAGCTGTGGCTCGGTCTGTGGCCCGGGCGGTCTGGCGTATGTTGGGGATATATTTACAGGGGATTGATTTATGTACAGTTCGTGACGCCACCTGTAGTCTTCTGGTAATTAGTACCAGCGCTGCTGTAGATCTCTGAGGGGATGGTGAGGCAGCTAGATGTCGGGTCCCCTACAGGTGGGACTCTTCCCTCAGGTCGGTAGTTAGGTAGGGATTGTGCAGGCATGCAATAATAACTCAGTCTCACACCGTCAGCGTCTTTCCATACCTTTACTTGTAAGATGTTCAAGCAGGTCCCAGGGAGGCTGATGGGGTTAGTGGAGGATGAGCTTTGAGGCAACAGCTAAGCAACTTAGGGGCCTCCTTTACTGTCCAATGAAAATGAGTACGACCAGCCTGAAGCGTAGTCCCCTCTATGATTCCAGCTTATCCAAAGCTGTCCTTCCCAGTCAGATTTGTGGTGGAGCCTTTCTATGAGGGAGCTGAATTCTTATTTTTCCTGCAGAGACTCAAAGTCTTCACTTCCCCTGACCCCAGTTACGTACTGACTATAAGGGGCTGTTTGCCGCGACCTAGGGTCCGGTAAATCTCTGGTTTTCTCTTCACTATGCTTGTAGCTAATAGTGATCCTTCGGTCCCCAGTAACCGGTAGCAATGTGCAGGACTCTTCCAAGCCAAACGCACTTTTCCAATAATCTTCCTTCCACTTTGCCCTTCGATTTGCTCAACTCTTAATAGATAGTTCAGTCTTTCTTCCAGTGGGGCACAGCTCTGACTAGACTAAGGTGAATTAGACCACCTGTACAGCCTCCACGTTCTGAACTGCTGACAGACTTAAACTGGACACGTCTACTCTGTCTAAGGACAGGAAACTGACTGACTAGAAATCACTCCCTTCCACACCCCTGCTGGGTGTGTCAGAAGTGTACATGATGTCATGAAGAGACCTTAACTGTTACCTCTCCACTCATCCTCCTGGTATTGTGTACCAGGGCTACACATTCCCCCATGGTAAACGACAGCACTCCGGGCTGTAAAATATAAAGAGACATTTTGTTTATGCATGAAAACATTAAACAGTAAACAGTAATTCGTCCCATCCGGGAGGTGAGGATATCTTGAACGTTGCAAACATTATAGAAATACAAAAAGTATTAAATAGCATTTAATAAATATACAGTATACTTGTGAAGGACCCGCACCAAACCTTCAACGTAGGTCCTGGGTGGGCTGCAGGACATCCAAATGCAGACCTCACTCAGTGCCACACCACACGGGTTTTTGGTTCAGAGGTAAGTAAGGTTTCATGTGAAACCATTAAGAAGGCACTTTAGTGCAACTATTTACAGGATACAGTTTTTGGGCTGGCTCAGTCCTCAGCCTCTGAGTCCATTGTTAAACGAAGACATAATAGGGAAAACACATTTATATATATAGACTTTTTACAATGTTCACATAAATTCGTTATAACTACTGCTGATATCTAATGGGTAACTTCCCTTTGGTGGTTCGCTCTGATCTACGTGGTGTAGTTTCAGGTATATCAAGTTGCGATCTGTCTGCACTGCGTAACGGCAAACTATAGAACTGCCTTAATCTTTCTATGGATCTGGCAAGCGTACTGATGGCTGGGCGGTGTGAGTCAGCTTCACCAGGGGATCCCATAGTATGGGGCGCTGCTTCAGATGATCCATCTTGAGGTTCCACAGGTTGAGGTGTTGCTGGGATGGGTAACTCCTGAGCGGGCTCAACTGGCACCACAGGCACAACTGGAGGTAGAACTTCCTCTTGTGGCTGATAAAACTGCAACACTGGAATTATCACAGCATCTCCCAGTCGGGGCCAATCCGCAGGAAAATCTCCCAGATCTGTGTGGATGACCTCTTCCTTTCTTTCTCTTTGATTGAGGACAGGGTTCTTTTCACAACTCTTTAAGTGTTCTGGACACAATTTCAAATGATCTCTGGACACAGTGATTGTTGTTCTTCCTCCGTCCTTACTGACGACACAAACTTTTCTGTTGTCATATTTAGAATCTTGTATGACGTAGGGTTCTTGCTCCCACTGGTTATCCAGTTTGTGCATCTTCCTTTTTCTTTTTAATACTACCTCTCCAGGCATCAAAGGCTTGGCAGGAGCATTTCGGTTGTAAACATCTTCCTGTTTCTCCCGTGCCTTATTGAGACTTTCCTCTACACAGATTTGTACTCTTCTGTATTGCTCTTGCCGATTGATGTCCCAGTTTTCCACGGCATCGTCTGCCTCCGGTTCTACCACTCCAAGTTCTAGATCCATTGGTAGTTTTCCGGGCCTTGCTCGCATAAGATAAGCTGGAGTGCAGTTAGTTGAGCTTACAGGTATATGATTATACAAATCAACCAAATCAGGTAGTAAATCCGGCCATCGATTCCTGTCTTCCAACGGTATGGATCTCAACAAGTCAAGGACAATATGGTTCATTTTTTCACAAAGACCGTTGGTTTGAGGGTGGTATGGTGTCGTTCTAATTTTCTTGCACCCGTACATATGACAGAATTCCTTGAATAAATCGGCTTCAAAAGCAGGTCCCTGATCGGTTAAGACTTGCTCGGGATACCCATGCGGTCTGCAGAAGCTTGCTTGAAAGGTCTTCGCGGCCGTCACTGCGGTCTGGTCCTTCACTGGAACAACTACCAGAAATCGGGAGTAATGGTCCACCATGGTCAAGGCGTATGAGTATCCAGATCTACTTGGCGACAATTTGACGTGGTCCAGGGCCACAATCTCCAGGGGACGAGTCGTCCGGATAGGTTGCAGGGGGGCCTTCTGACTACCGTAGTCCTTTCTTCTGAGACCACAGGGTCCACAGTTCCGACACCACCTCTCGATGGAGCTGCGCATCCCTACCCAATAGAACCGGCATCTCAACAGGGTCTCCAGCTTTCTCCAGCCAAAGTGTCCTGCTTGATCGTGGTATGCTTCCAACACCATTGGGACGTCTGCCTTGGGGACCACGATTTGCCAGACCATCTCATGGGTTCTGGGGTTGACGTATCTCCTGCACAACTTCTCACGGTATAGGAACAACCTGCTTTTCTCGTTCCACAGGAGCTTGGCTGACATAGGTGCATCCTTTTCCAGAGAGGAGCCTTCCTGTCTTAACAACTCCTTGATGCGGCTGACCACTGGATCACTGTCCTGAGTCTCTTTCCAGCTGTGATGGGGTAAAGGATTTAATGTTGCACCATACTGCTTTCTGTGGACTCGATGCTCGTGGACTACCCCATTTCGATGGAACGCAGGTAGCTCAATTTCTTCCAGGTCGTCCGATTCTTCTTCCGTGTCAGAGTCATGCGGCATTCGGGACAACGCATCAGCATTAGCATTCTTTCGACCTGCCCGGTACTTGATAGTAAACTGATAATTGGACAACCGAGCCATCCATCGCTGCTCCATGGCACCCAGCTTGGCGGTTTCCAGGTGCGTTAACGGGTTGTTGTCTGTGTACGCCGTGAACTTATTGGAGGCCAGATAGTGCTTAAATCTTTCAGTAATGGCCCAGACCAGCGCCAGAAACTCCAGCTTGAAGCTGCTATAATTTTCCGGATTCCTCTCCGTTGGCCTGAGTTTTCTGCTAGCATAAGCGATGACTTTTTCTTGGCCATTCTGCTTCTGACTGAGAACTGCTCCCAGCCCTTCATTACTGGCGTCGGTGTACAACAGGAACGGTTGGCTGTAATCAGGATAGGTTAAGATCTCATCACCTGTCAGGATCTCTTTCATCTTTTGGAATGCTTCAGCCTGTTCTTTACCCCAATTAAAGGGAGGGTTTCTGCTCTTTAAGGATTGTCCTACCAGGAGGTCCTGTAAAGGAGCTGCCTTCTTCGTGTAATCTTTCACGAATCTCCTGTAGTAACCCGTTAGTCCCAGGAACTGTCGCACTTCCTTAAGGTTCTTCGGCTCCGGCCACTTCTGGATGGCAGTGACTTTCTCTGGGTCCGGCGCTACTCCTTCCGAACTGACGATGTGCCCCAAGTATTGTACCTTCTGTTTGAGTAGATGGCATTTTGAGGGTTTTAATTTCATCCCGTATCTGGACAGGGACTCGAATACTTCTGCCAGGTGCTTCAGATGGTCCTCATATGTCTTGGAATACACGATGACATCGTCTAGGTATAGCAGCACGGTTTCAAAATTGAGATGTCCCAGACAGTTTTCCATCACTCTCTGAAATGTTCCTGGGGCACTACTGAGCCCAAACGGCATTCTGTCGAACTCACAGAGCCCCATTGGGGTGGTGAAAGCCGTTTTCTCACGATCCTCCTCAGCCACAGCCACTTGCCAGTAACCACTAGTCAGATCGAGGGTAGAAAAGTAGTTAGCCGTTTTCAGAGCAGCTAATGATTCCTCTATACGTGGTAGCGGATATGCATCCTTGTGTGTTATGCGGTTCACCTGCCTGTAATCCACACACATTCTCATACTACCATCTTTCTTTTTAACCAGAACTAGAGGGGCTGCCCAGGGCTACAACTATCCCTTATCACCCCAGCTTTCTTCATATCATTCAACATTTCTTTAGCTTTCTGATAATGAGCTGGAGGTATGGGCCTATACCGCTCTTTGATGGGAGGATGACTGCCAGTAGGGATATGATGTTGTACTCCCTTAATTGTCCCAAAATCAAGTGGATTTTTGCTAAACACTTGGGCGTACTCTTGCACCACCCGTAATACCCCTTGCTTCTGGTGAGCGGGAGTGGTGTCCGTCCCAACATGGAGTTGCTGACACCATTCCGCCACCTGAGTTGCTGGGTCATTGTCCTCCTCTATTTGACAGGAGTCTAAGGACTCAGCCGGGAGAATAGAATTATTATCAACAGCATGAAGTTTAGCAATGGTTGCATAACGGGGTAAATTTACCTCATCATCTCCCCAATTGAGAAGCCGTACCGGTACTCTTCCATTCACCACTTCTACTACTCCTCTAGCAGTCATAAGTGTAGGTCTATGTTCTGAATGGTGGGGTTCTACTACAGCTTGGTAATTCTGTCCTCTCAGACCTATGGCTGCCCTGCACCAAATGATCATTTCACTCATTGGGGGTATCACAATAGGATCTGAGTCAGTGACCCGTACATTACCAATTTCGCCGTCGGTAAGCTTCGCTTGCTGCTGACACACCAGGGCCCGGATCTCTCTTTGGATTACTCCTCTCTGCCTTGGTCGGGCAATCTCAGCGAGCTGTTGGAGTAAGAACACAACTTCTCCCAAACAATTACCGATAATGTTAGTACCCAAAATGATATTTAAACCGTTCTCCTCATTTACAGTCTTTACTACCAGAAGCCCTTGGTCTTTCAACTCCTCTCTGCCCACCTTTACATCTACACATTTTGTTCCGAGTACTTCTACAGGAAGACCATTCGAAGCATACACAGTAAAGTCAAGGCTCGGAGGTTTAAGACTGTCCATTGACCAGTACTTGGTATATAGAGCATCAGGTATTAGGGTCACCTGCGACCCAGTGTCTAACAATGCTGGAACAGCAATACCATCTAGAATAATAGACAGGTAGGGTCGCCCGCCCACATACCTGCGGTTCCAGTCTAGGGGCCTGACGGGTATTCTCCTGGGTGTTGGCCCTTGGACCCAGGTTCTGCCCGTTTAAAGGACACTGTGTAGACAGATGACCTTTCCGGTTGCAGCGATAACAGATGATCTCTCGACGAGAAGGGTGTTGATCAGAGGTTGCTCCTGGGGGTGGCGTTGTCCTCCTCCGGGGGGGCGACGTCTTCTTTCTTCTCCGGTGCATCCACGGAACGTCCTCTGGGCAGTCAGCTAACAAGATCTTTCCTTCCTCCTCTTTCCGCAGCTGTAGGGCACTCATCACAGCGGCCAGATTTTTAGTCAGCTGGCGCACCTCTGAGCGCAGACAGTCCAATTCACTAGGAGGTGTCACCTGCGTTTTGGTTTCTGCCACTAGCGGGGAACAGGGGTTACTGCCGGTTCCAGAGTGACTTCACCCTGATGATGTTGGGTGGCCACCTCAGGTTTGCCCAGGGGCCGCAGCCCTTTTATTGCCATGTCCTTTAGGGCATCAAAGGTAGCATCCGGATGATCTAAGGACCACCAATTTACAGTTCTGCGTTCCTCTGGGGATCTCAATCCCTGTATAAATTGTTCTTTCAGCATTCTATTCTCGTCGATAGCATTTAAATTGTTAATTTGCTTGAGGGCTCTCAGGGCTCCCTGTAGTCGGCAAGCATAGTCCCGGATGCTGTCACCTGGCTGTTGTGAACAGTGATAGAAGGCCATCCGGAGATCCATTTCTGTGCGGTCTTCAAATATGGCATGTAGCTTCAGGAAGATCGCAGGTACCGACTCCTGATCAACGGTATCCCAGGTCTCCACTTCCCTCTCAGCAGCGCCAGTTAGCTGCCCTATTAGCACAGCAGCTTTTTGTCTCTCAGGCATGGAGTACATTTCTAGGATGCTGCATAACTTCCGCTTGAAGCCTGCTAAAGTGCCTGGCCCACCGCTGTATTGGGGAAGCCATTTCGCCCCAGGCATATATGGGAGCGTTAGTGGCATGATCGGGACTACCGGTCTGGGTGCAGGGCCTGCGCCCCCATCTGGCGCTACAATACCAGACGGTGCGGGATTGAGGCCTCCGGCCGGGGCCGCACTGTCAGCCGGTTGTTGTGACATCTTAGCGCCCCCTTGGTTAAACGGAGCCTACTGGTTTCAGATGCTGCTACTTCACAGGCACCGCAGTGAGAACAGGACCTTCGTCGCAGGCGCTCTGATGTCAGAGCGTTCACTTCCTGTTGCAGGACCTGCCGCTGAGTCAGAGCCGGGGGCGTGTCCAAGACTTTGCGCGCTCTTTCAGGTACGCCCACCTTCTTCTCCAACGCCTTAGGGCGCGAATCTGGCGGCAAATATGGCGGTATTTGGCGCCAAACAACAGCAACAGTCTTTTTCGCCAAAACACTCCACAGGCACACAGGGCTCGCAATGCTGCAAGTTTCGGATCCTGTTCGTGACGCCAAGTTTTGTGTCGACCCGCCACCACAATTGTGGGTTACCAGGGCAATGGGGTACTCAGAGCCGAGCCCATGGAAGTCTATGGGATTTGTCACAGGTAGCTGTGGCTCGGTCTGTGGCCCGGGCGGTCTGGCGTATGTTGGGGATTATTTACAGGGGATTGATTTATGTACAGTTCGTGACGCCACCTGTAGTCTTCTGGTAATTAGTACCAGCGCTGCTGTAGATCTCTGAGGGGATGGTGAGGCAGCTAGATGTCGGGTCCCCTACAGGTGGGACTCTTCCCTCAGGTCGGTAGTTAGGTAGGGATTGTGCAGGCATGCAATAATAACTCAGTCTCACACCGTCAGCGTCTTTCCATACCTTTACTTGTAAGATGTTCAAGCAGGTCCCAGGGAGGCTGATGGGGTTAGTGGAGGATGAGCTTTGAGGCAACAGCTAAGCAACTTAGGGGCCTCCTTTACTGTCCAATGAAAATGAGTACGACCAGCCTGAAGCGTAGTCCCCTCTATGATTCCAGCTTATCCAAAGCTGTCCTTCCCAGTCAGATTTGTGGTGGAGCCTTTCTATGAGGGAGCTGAATTCTTATTTTGTCCTGCAGAGACTCAAAGTCTTCACTTCCCCTGACCCCAGTTACGTACTGACTATAAGGGGCTGTTTGCCGCGACCTAGGGTCCGGTAAATCTCTGGTTTTCTCTTCACTATGCTTGTAGCTAATAGTGATCCTTCGGTCCCCAGTAACCGGTAGCAATGTGCAGGACTCTTCCAAGCCAAACGCACTTTTCCAATAATCTTCCTTCCACTTTGCCCTTCGATTTGCTCAACTCTTAATAGATAGTTCAGTCTTTCTTCCAGTGGGGCACAGCTCTGACTAGACTAAGGTGAATTAGACCACCTGTACCAGCCTCCACGTTCTGAACTGCTGACAGACTTAAACTGGACACGTCTACTCTGTCTAAGGACAGGAAACTGACTGACTAGAAATCACTCCCTTCCACACCCCTGCTGGTGTGTCAGAAGTGTACATGATGTCATGAAGAGACCTTAACTGTTACCTCTCCACTCATCCTCCTGGTATTGTGTACCAGGGCTACACAAATCACCACACTATCCGGGATAATAAAGTATACTTGTCGTGCTCTGTGGGATAGTTTGGTTGGAGAATTTCTTCCAGAGCCAACAACAGAGCGGTGGCTTCAAATAGCGGACAAGTTTTCATGCATCTGCCAGTTCCCCAATTGCCTGGGCGCCGTTGATGGAAAGCACATCCGCATTCAAAAGCCTTCAGGAACCGGATCAGAATTCTTTAACTATAAAAAATATTTTTCGGTCGTCCTGATGGCTATTGCAAATGCGGAGTACAAGTTTATCGCGGTGGACATTGGGTCTTATGGACGGTCAAATGACTCCCAAGTCTTTAAACTATCTGCCATGGGCCGTAAACTGTATGGAAACAGTTTTCAGTTTCCCCCCCCTTGGCCAATGCCTCAAACCTCAGGCCCACCAATGCCATTCGTTTGTGTAGGTGATGAGGCATTCCAGCTGTCCGAACACCTCTTGAAGCCGTACGCCAGCAGAGGATTAACACATACAAGGCGGATATTTAACTACCGCCTCACAAGAGCCAGACGGATGGTGGAGTGTGCCTTTGGCATTATGACAGCAAAATGGCGTGTCCTTTTGACTGCAATTAACTTGAAGACCGAGACTGTTGATGATGTTGTTAAAGCGTGCGTGGTCCTACATAATTTTGTCCTAACCAAGGAACCAATTTCTATGGAGGACCACAATCAAGAAACAACTTTGCACGACTACAGCAACATTACCACTCGCAGTACAGTCGCGGTTTCAAGAATGAGGGACCAGTTTGCTCAATACTTTGTGTCACCAGAAGGTAGTGTTGACTGGCAGGATGACAGAGTGTGATAAATGTATTTGTTCTTTTAAAAATTTTCTTTACCCACAATAAACCTTTAAAAGTTTACTTGTCTACCTTCTTGTGTGTTTTCTACAGTCTGTAACCTTTTTGACATAGTTGTGTCCATGGCTGTTTGTTTAAAGAAAACTATTTCACATTTTCTCCCAAAAAAGTGTACATTGTAGGCCATGGTTCCCCAAATCCAATCCTCAAGGCACACCAACAGGTCTTGTTTTCAGTATTTCCTTTGTATTGCTCAGGTGATAATTGCCTCACCTGTGCAATACAAAGGAAATCCTTTTAACCTGATATGTTTTTGGTGGGCCTTGAGGACTGGAGTTGGGGAACCCTGGTCTACAATGTACACTTTTTTTGGACAAAAGGCGAAATTGTTTTAACAAAAGTATTTCACATTTTCTCCCAAAAAAGTGTACATTGTAGGCCATGGTTCCCCAAATCCAGTCCTCAAGGGCCAACAATAGGTTTTGTTCTGTATTTTCTTTGTATTGCTCAGGTGATAATTGCCTCACCTGTGCAATACAAAGGAAATACTGAAAACCTGATATGTTTTTGGTGGGCCTTGAGGACTGGAGTGGGGGAACCCAGGTCTACAATGTACCCTTTTTTTGACAAAAGGCGAAATTGTTTTAACAAAACTATTTCACCTTTTGTCCAAAAAAAGTGTACATTGTAGGCCATGGTTCCCCAAATCCAGTCCTCAGGGTCCAACAATAGGTTTTGTTCTGTATTTTCTTTGTATTGCTCAGGTGATAATTGCCTCACCTGTGCAATACAAAGGAAATACTGAAAACCTGATATGTTTTTGGTGGGCCTTGAGGACTGGAGTAGGGGAACTCTGTTGTAGGAGATAACCTAACAAAGTACACAATTTTGGGAAAAATATAATATACTTTGCATACTACACAACCCGGGACACAACTTTGGGAAAAAGGTTGCATTTATGAACCTTTTTATCCAAAGTTAGGTGTACCTGTATAACAAATGTAAAACTTAACATCCTATAAATAAATGACAGACAACAATGTTAAAACAATTAACAATTTATTGAACTAAAAGGTTTTTTAATATAATTTGTATCAAAGTAGGCCTTTTTGCCAAATTTTTCACATTTAAATAAACTTTTAATCAATCAACTTTATTATTTTTTTAAACTTTATTTCTTCTTCAACGTTATTATTTTTGTAAACTTTTTTTTTTAACTTTTTTTTTTCCAACTTTAATTTTTAAAAGAAATAGAACAAGAAATAGATACATAAACTACAGGTCAGTGTAGTGTGGGGTGGAAATACTGCTGGAGGGGCTGCGGGACACTTCGACCGTGGGAGAGTGGAGGGACGATCGGGATGGTGGTGTGGAAGGAACAGGAAGAGGTGAAGGGGTGGAAAGACTAAAAGAATGGGAAGACAAGGCAGAACAGGTGGGTGGTGGTGGAGTGGAGGCTTGGGCAGGAGGAGCAGGTGACATGGTAGGCAATTGGAAGGGGGAAGGAGATCGGTACGAGGTAGGAGTGTGGTACGGGGTAGGTGGCTGGTAGTGGGTAGGTTGCTGGTACTGGGGAGTGACTGCAGTTGGGGAGGTGGTTGGTACTGGGGAGGTTGTTGGTACTGGGGAGGTGGTTGCAATTGGGGAGGTTGTTGGACCTGGGGAGGTGGCTGGTATTGAATAGGAGGGGGAGGAGGGATGGCAGGTGGAGTGGGGGAGGATGTACGGCGGCTGTAGGGGGGGGGAGGTTGAGGAACGACTGGGGTGGATTGAGGATGGGAGAGAACCTGCACTAGAGCAGTGTGGCACGTGTGCATCACATACATCTGCTGGTCAGCAGATAGCGGATCTATGCGCTCCGCAACCGACCTAAAAAAACTTTGGTTCGGTGATGCTCTTGCCTCTGACTGCACAGTTTGCAGAAGTGTCTTTACCTCACCAACTAGGGAGGTTATCTGATGAACGCCTGCGGCAACTTGTTCAGAAAAAACTTAAGACAGTTCTGGAAAGATGCGTTCATATGCAAGAACTCGGGCGCATAGTTCTTTTCCTGACCCCTCTGGCGCTGCCGCCCAGTACCCGCAGCTGTACTAGAGGTGGCAGGGTCAGAAGGGTGGGGTAAAGGGAATGCTATATCCTGACCAGCAGATTCATGTAATGCAGCCGGCCACGCTGCTCCAGCGCTGGTGGAGGGGAGTGCGGGATCAACTGTGTGGGAAGGTGCAGATGTGGAGGGTTGGTCGAAGTGTCCCTCGGTGTCGGTCTCGTGAGGGATCGCTCTAGAAGTCGCCAACTCTGCCGGCGCCCGAGTGCTGGTCACCGTGCTGTGGAAGAAAGAAAAGCATAAAATTAATATGCAGATGTGGAATGGCCCTGGCTGCAAAAAAATCATTGGATACATGTTAACATTTGATGGTAATATTTACCTTCTGGTGACCATTGTTTCACGCAGGAACGCAGAGCTCGTGCGTACTTGTACTTGCTCTGGCGTCCTGAAGAACCACTCGGGGCCCGCATCTCCTTATTGAACTCCTTCTTAAAGCGATCCCTCACAGACCGCCACCGCTTCACAATTCTCTCCCCTGAAACGAGAAAGCACACATTGGTTAGTATACAACATCAGGGTTTCCCAAACGTCATTCCTCGTCTCCCCCAGAGGTCATGTTTTCAGTATTTCCATAGTGTTTCACAAAAGGCAAGCCTGAAAACATGAACCGTGGGGGACACGAGGACTGAAGTTTGGGAAACACAGCTTTACAGTCAGCAACATGAACTATACTTACGGTATTTAGTCTGGGACCTAACATCGAGGTCCTCCCAGCGCTCCACCATTGCCGCTGCCACTTCCTCCCAGAGCCGTCGTGTAACAATTTGATCAGAATGCCGGCGGTCCCCCATGTTCCACAGCGGCTCCCTTTCTCGGACCAGATCGATCATGAGCTCGACATCCAGGCCCTCCTCCGTGTCCGAGTCGGAGCACGCTGTGAAGCCTGTGAAATTAAAAAAGAAAATAAAGAAAATTACCATACACATTATTTTAAATATTAAAAATTATACATGTTAAACTTGAAAAATTAGTTAAAAAAACTGTAGCAATTACACGTTTTGTAAAAATTTAAAATTTAATGAAATGCTACCAAAAATGGTAGATAGGTCAAAAATGTTAAACAAAAAGTACATTTCCCAAAAACACCCAAAAAAAAATAAAAAATTATGTTTCAAAAATAAAAACTATGAATTTAAAAAAAAAAAAAAAAACTTACACGTTGAGAACCGCCGACAGTCTCACGACGACGACTCTGGGAGGTGCTGGGAGGAACCCTCTGTTGGCTCCCAGATCCGAGAGACTAAAATGAAAATAAAAATTAGGATATTGGCATGTGTTGGCCGCTGTGTCAATTATATACTAAATGGTTTTCTATGTGTTGTGTGTAGTGTGATGTTGTGTTTCTGCAATTGATGCAGGATACTTACGAATTGTGAGCCCACTCCGGGTATCTCTCCACCCCGTCCTTCTTCCTCTGGGAGCTCCTCGTCATCTTGCGATTCCTGTTATTAAAAAAAAACAATCAAGACATATATCCCACAGATGGATTGTGGAAAGAAAAAACAAATTAGATATTTTTACCGCCAATTCCTGATGATGGGTAGGAGGGCTCCCAGAAGAAGATGTGTCACGCTCTGGCTCAAGTTGCTGGGAGGGAGGAGATGGCGATGCTGCTGCAGCCGCTGCTGCTGCTGACGCCGCCGCTTCTTCCGCCAACGCCGCCATTGCGGCAGCTGCAGCAGCTGTTTGACGGTCTCTGCTGTGGAAGAAACAAAAAGGGACAGTGAATATATTTCTATATTCCTTGTCCCTGGCTGAAAGAGAAAAACAAACATGTAATTTTTTCGGGAAATGGGGGATGTAATATTTACTTTCTGCTGGCTTCCCTCCTACCCCGCCTCTCCTCCTCTCGTCTCTCTGCCGCCTCCGCCGCCGCCTGTTGTTGCCGTCTTCTGCTGTTGAGTAAAAAGAGACTGTGAATTTACTATTCTTTGTCCATGGCTGAAAGAAAAACAAACATGTAATTTTGAGCAAAATGGGGGATGTCATAGTTACTTTCTGCTGGCTATCCTCTGCGCTTGGAGGTCCTCTCCTCCCCTCTGTTCTACTTCAGCTTGAGCCGCCGCCGCCTCTCGTTGACGTCTTCTGCTGTTGAGTAAGGACACAAAAAGGGACAGTGAATATATGTGGATTCCTTGTCCCTGGCTGAAAGAGAAAAAAAAACATGTAATTTTTAGGGAAATGGGGGATGTCATATTTACTTTCTACTGGCTTCCCTCCTAGCATCCAGGATGTCCTGCGCCCTTTCAGCTTCAGCATCAATTCTTCTGCTGTGAAATAAACAGACAAAAAGGAACTGTGTTTATATGTATTGATAGTCCCTGTTTTAAAATATAACATTCAAGCATGGACATTATTGAGCTTTATGTTTTACGGAACACAACATGCCGTCATTAATTGTAGCCATAAACAGTACCAGGGGGAAACAGTATCCCTGCCAAAAATAAAAAAAAACAAAACGATACAGTACCAGGGGAACCACCCCATCCCCCCCCAAAAAAAAAAAAATAAAATAAAAAAATTATGATATATAAAAACATGCACATTTTAGATAGCAGCATGAGGAGCAAAACCATGACAGGCCATAAAAAAATTTAAAAATAAAACACTAGATCAACATTATAATACAAAAACATGCACATTTCAGATAGCAGCATGAGGAGCAAAACCATGACAGGCCATAAAAAATTTTTTAAAAATAAAACACTAGATCAACATTATGATACAAAAACATGCACATTTCAGATAGCAGCATGACGAGAAAAAAACTCACAGGCCAAAAAAATTATGAAAAAATAAAACACTAGATCAACATTATGATACAAAAAACATGCACATTTCAGATAGCAGCATGAGGAGAAAAACCGTCACAGGCCAAAAAACAATAATGAAAAAATAAAACACTAGATCAACATTATGATACAAAAAACATGCACATTTCAGATAGCAGCATGAGGAGAAAAACCGTCACAGGCCAAAAAACAATAATGAAAAAATAAAACACTAGATCAACATTATGGTACACAAAAAATGCACATTTCATATTGTCGCAGGGAGACCAACCACATCACAGCAAAAACATTAAAAAAAAAAAAATCAACATGATGATATAAAAACATTCACATTTCAGATAGTAGCAGGACAAGCAACCACATCACAGGCCCCCCCAAAAATTTAAAAAATAAAACACTACATCAACATTATGATACAAAAAACATGCAGATTTCAGATAGCAGCATGAGGAGAAAAACCATCACAGGCCAAAAAACAATAATGAAAAAATAAAACACTAGATCAACATTATGATACAAAAAACATGCACATTTCAGATAGCAGCATGAGGAGAAAAACCGTCACAGGCCAAAAAAAAAAATATATAAAAAATAAAATACTACATCAACATTATGATACACAAAAAATGCACATTTCATATTGTCGCAGGGAGACCAACCACATCACAAGCAAAAAAACAGTACCAGTAGATACACATTATCAATGAAACACATTCACTACAGTAGCAGGGGATACACAATATAACTTCACAAACATGCATATTGTAAACACTACCAGGGGGACCCACCCCATCATCTGAAATTACATTTCGTACAGTACCAGGGGAACCAACACCATCACAGAAAAAACATGAATTTGAAAATGTCACAGGGTGCCAAAAAAATGCATTAGCTCAGATAGCATTGGTGACATACGCATTGTAAAATTTGGGTTGGGGGAGGCTCATATTTAACGTCTGTTGTCCTGGCGCTCCATGCTGCTGGCTGCGGATCCTGGCTACGTATGCGTCTCTCTCTGGATGTGTCTCTCTCTGGATGCGTCCCTCTCTGGATGCGTCTCTCTCTGGATGTGTCTCTCTCTGGCTCTGGCTGCGTCTCTCTCTGGATGCGTCTCTCTCTGGCTCTGGCTGTATCTCTTGTTCATGTGCATGTGTCTGATGTCCCACTGAATGTTTTTTTATATGTTTGCTGAGGGCTGGTATCTGTTTGCTGTGGGATGGTATCTCAATTAAAAAACTGGATGCGGCCACCGGATCCGGCTCTTGCCGGATCCGGCGCATTGCGGCGTCCATAGACTTTCATTGTAACAAAAGCCGGAAGCGCCGGATCCGGCGCTTCCGGCTTTTTCGCCGCAGACAAAAAACGTGACATGCATCGTTTTTGCCAGACGCTGGACGGCGACCAGACACCGCATCCGGCAAAAACCGGACGCGCCGCAGGGATATGTGGCGCCATCCGGCACTAATGTTACTCAATGGAAAAAAAAAACGCATCCAGCATTACATTTCGCCGGATGCGGTTGGACAAAAAAATGCCGGAGGGCGCCGTCAGGCGCACAACGGATGTGTGAAAGAGGCCTAAGAGGGTTATGGACAGATAAGTAACTGCCATTGGAACAGACTGTTGATAATGAATTGCGCGGTCACTCACAGTAACTGAACAAAGTGAGGTCCGTCGTGTTTAGAGACTGCATATTAAAATAGTGTACTAAGAAGTGTTATGAACTATATATTAAGCCTGTGATATATAACATGGTCTCAAGTGGTTTATGATGTCTAAATAAACCAAATAGACTGTTTTTGTGAGAAAAACGTTCCCGTATGCCATCATCCCGTTGCCAAGCGAGTGTCCCCAACACACTTAGTAAGCGCTGTCTTACATATGGTGCTAGACTGCAGACAATGATCCAGGAAGCATGAAAAATTTTTCAGGACAGCTTGCTGTGGCTCGGCGGGTCCACGAAGATTACAAGCTTCTGGCGGTAACTTGGCGGGGTTACGAAGATTTGCTGTGGATCGGCGGGTCCACGAAGTCTGCTGTGCAGAGTCTTGCGGAGAGCAGCTGTAGTTGCAGCAGCAGATTCTACTGCAGCAGGAGCTGTGGCAGTGCCAGCAGGAGATGGTGAGGTGTCGTAAGGACATTGGTGGTCCAGGTCGTACAAACTCTTAGGCTAAGTGCACACGTTCAGGAATGTTTGCAGAATATTCCTGAGCAAAAACGGACCTTTTTCTCGGTAAAACGCACGTTTTTGCGCGGATTTTGCGTGTTTTTGGTGTGTTTTTGCGCGGATTTGATGCGTTTTTACCGCGATTTTTCCCTGAACTTTCTATGTCAATAATATAGCGGGAAAAATGCTATAATTCCGCAAAATTAATGAACATGTTGCTATTTTTTCCGCGATGCGTTTTTTTCACGGAAAAAAACGCACCATGTGCACAAAATTTGCGGAATTCATTCTAAATGATAGGATGCTTAATTAATGTGTTTTTGATGCGTTTTTCCCGCGAAAAAACGCGAAAAAAACGCAAATAATCCTGAACGTGTGCACTTAGCCTTAAAGTGTTAGTGCAAGCCCAGAGACATATTGGTGTACTGTGCGAACTGGGGCCTTAGAATGCTGTGGAGGAGTCCACGCGGTGTACCCCAGAGAGGGGGTGGTGTCCCTAAAAGGGGTAGTGTCCTAAAAGGGGGCGGTGACCCAAATAGGGATGGTTGCCAAAAAAAGGTGTGGAGTCCCAAAAGGGGGCTTATCCAAAAAGGGGAGCAGTTGCCCAAAAGGGGGAGGAGTCCCAGGGAATGGTAGTTACCCAAAAGTTGCGGAGCATCCTGAAGTTTAAAGGGTGGCGCAGACGAACTGTTGCCAGGGGCAAAAGTACTATGTGTGTCCCATTTGCTGTATGAACTACCCACCCGGGAAGAGTTTACGTGGGTGTGCCCTGCAGATGAACGAGGAGGATATGTTAGGTCTGGTCAACTCTAAGAGCTCGGTGACTCTAGTGAGGGCTGCACCCACTAGCTGGGTAATACCCAAAAGGAAGATCAAAGTTATCTGCGTCCATGGGGGCACTAAGGAATATCCAGTGGCCAGGATGATCCTCGAGATGACCAGCGACATTGCATTCCATGATGTCGCTATAGTCCCGAACTTAACCTATCCGGTGATATTAGGCTGGGACTCTACACTATGTTCCAAATTATTATGCAAATTATATTTTTCTCTGATTTTCCTAAGTGGTCGGTGCAAATGACAGTCAGTCTAATAAAAGTCATCTCCCATTAGAGTATGCATCGAATTTTATTGAAGAAACCTCCCAATGATAACAGTATAATCTCCCAGTAGCATAGCTACTGGGGGGGCAGAGGGGGCCATTGCCCCGGGCCCCGTCACATGCAGGGGCCCACTGGGAGACATGGCCACTTACGTCATGTGGCCGTGTCTGAGGTGCAGGGAGAGCAGCACAATGCCGGCTCCCCTGTCTGACAGACTGCACAGCGGCCGGTTTCAGAGCCAGTGTTTCCGCGGTCAGGAAACACTCAGTAATTGCTGCGTGTTTGACGCTGTGCGTCCAGATGTTACAGCATAGTGGAGGGGATTTCAAGAAATCCCGTCTCCACTATGCTTAAAAACACGCAGGCGGCAGACCTGCGTTAACGGACATGCTGTATCGCAGCATGTCCTATTCCCTTGCGGCGACGTTGCGGCGCCGCAAGGGAAATAACACAGGCCTATGTAGCGCTGCGGTGATTCCGGATGTGTTCCATGAATACATCCGGATTGACCGCGCGTTCACTAGGTGGCGGGGCTTTGGGCGGAGCGGACTTTCCGCTCCGTCCAAAGCGCTGTGGGGTAAATGTGAGAGGATGGGGGTGTTGGGGCTAGGGCAGTGGGGGGTTATTGTGTAAGGATGGAGGTATTGTGGGGGTTAGGGCACTGGGGTGGTTAATGTAAGAGGATGGGGTTAGGACACTGGGGTTGAATGTTCTTACATACATAGGGGTATTAAGGGGAGAGGAGACAGGGTACTTGGGGTGTATGTGAGAGGACAGGGGTATTGTGGGGGCTAGGGCACTGGGGGTGGATGTAAGAGGATGGGGGTATTATGGGAGAGAGGAGACAGGGCACTGGAGGGTTAATGTGAGAGGATGGGGGTATTGTGGGGGCTAGGGCACTGGGGGGCTTAATGTGAGAGGATGGGGTATTGTGGGGGCTAGGGCACTGCGGGGTTAATGTAAGAGGATGGGGTATTGTGGGGGCTAGGGCACTGGAGACTGAATGCGAGAGGATGGGGGGTATTATGGGAGAGAGGAGACAGGGCACTGGAGGGTTAATGTGAGAGGATGGGGTTAATATCTAAGTATTAGTATAACCAGGATAAGTATAAGGCCGGGGTCACACTTGCGAGTGTGATGCGAGAAACTCGCGCATCAACACCCAGCGCTGCCGTCGGCACTCGGACCGGCATGTGCGGCTGCATAGAAATACATAGAAATACATGCAGCCGCACACTCCGCTCCCGAGTGCGGGTGGCAGTGCCTTGTGTTGAGGTGCGATACTCGTCCAAGTTTCTCACAAATGTGACCGCAGCCTTAGCATAAGGGCGCAGGCAGACGGCCGTATAACTCATGCGAGGATCACTTCGCAATCCTCGGACTGCCCGCTGCCGCTCCTCACATGAGCGTGACAGTGTGATGGATTACTATGCAGCTGTTACACTCAGGTAAGGAGAGCCAACTGTCAGTCCGAGGATGGCGATACGATCCTCACATGAGAAATATGTCCGTCTGTCGGCCCCTTAACAAGTGTAACCACGAGCTGCATTCTATTTAATAATTTCATAATTCATTTATTATTATAAAGTTATTAAAGGCTCGGGATAATTGTCTGCATTCACTCTGAGACTACAGACCGCAAAATCATGATATGGTGCACCTGCTGTCATGAGACCCCAAGACCACTGGTGCGATCAGGTGGTCATGTGACCACGTTTTCTATTTGGACATGTCGACTAGATAAGTTTGACTTCTCTGAATAGAAGATAATTGGAAGAAGCCGAAAGAGTCATCACACCACCCCCTGCTCACATCAGCGATGCTGGGGCCATTACTACTGTGCATAGGGGGACTCAGTTAATTATTATGTGGGCACTTAAGAAGCATTATTATTTATAGGGACACCAGTAGGGTAGTTACTGGGTGGGAGACGGTGCTGAGGCGGCTGTCAGTCAGTGCCGTAGTGCTCTTACAGCCGCCACTTTCTATACACAGAGCTGTGACTGAAACCGTGCCAGCGCAGCCCCTATGACTGGAAGAGCAAGGCTGCTGGGAGGAATAAAGTTAATTTCCTCCTGGCAGAGGGGCTCTCAGTGCAGGCGCTGCACAGTGTCAGAACACTATTAACGATTATACCGTGGGGACATCATTCTATATATAGGGGAACTCTGGGGGACATTATACTGTATGTACGGGAGCTGCAGGCCCATCATACTGTATATAAGGGAGCTGTGTGCCTACCTAAAGTGTATAGGGGAGCTGTGGGATCATCATACAGTGTATAGGGGAGCTGTGGGATCATCATACGGTGTATAGGGGAGCTGTGGGATCATCATACAGTGTATAGGGGAGCTGTGGGATCATCATACAGTGTATGAGGGAACTGTGGGATCATACAGTGTATGAGGGAACTGTGGGATCATACAGTGTATGAGGGAGCTGTGGGATCATCATACAGTGTATAGGGGAGCTGTGGGATCATCATAAGGTGTAGAGGGGAGCTGTGAGCCCACGATACTGTATATAGGGGAGTTGTACATGGGGAATATAAGGGACATAATTAAATGTTAAGTGGGCACTTAAACATCATTGTTATAGGGGCTCTCAGCATTGTGACCATCAAAGTTGCACATGGAGTATTATTACTTTCTAGGGACAAAATGTGGAGGGCACATGCACAGGAAATTAATATTGGCAATTTTACCATCTAGAGAGCACAAAGGAGGCATTATTACGGTCTAAGGTGCACAGCGGGGGCATTATTATGTGGGGCACTAGGAGGAGTTCTGTTTTTGTACCACACATCAGGTGCAGTAATAGGGTCACATATGGCAGCAGCGGCTCAGCATTGGGGTATCAGGTGCAGTAATAGGGTCACATACGGCAGCAGTGGCTAAGTATTGAGGTATCAGCAGGATGAGGAGTTTGTGCATGTTGGGAATACATTGTGGAAACACAAGAAGCAATGGGATGAAACTGAAAGGGAGAAGATACAGATTAGATAATAGAAAAAAACTTTTTGACAGTGAAGCCCCGTCTCACATAGCGATACACCAGCGATCCCGACAATGATCAGGATCACTGGTGTGTCGCTACATGATCGCTGCTGAGCTGCCAAACAGGCAGCTCAGGCAGCGATCAGCACAGCGACAATGCGGGTAACATCGCTTAGTTACCCGCAGTGTACGTTGGATACCAGCGCCCTGATGCAGGGAGCTGGTAACCAAGGTACACAGTGGGTTTCCAGGCACTGCGCGGTGCCTGGAAACCCGCTGTGTACCTTGGTTACCAGCTCCCTGCATCAGGGCGCTGGTATCCAATTTACACAGCGGGTTTCCAGGCACAGCAGGGGGGGCTGATCGTCGCTGAATGTCACACACAGCGATATCGCTGGGGAGATCGCTGTTGGTCACAAAACTAGTGACTCAGCAGCGATCTTGCTAGCGAGATCGCTTTGTGAGACGGGGGCTTTAGGGTGATCAATGAGTGGAACATGCCACGAGAGGTGGTGAGTTATCCTTCAATGGAGGTCTTCACACATAGGCTGGACAGACATCTGTCTGAGATGTTTTAGTAAATCCAGCACTGAGCTGGGGGTTGGACATGAGGATTATGATTCTACATGTGAACGGTGCTGGAAATGTGAGAAGTCAGATGTGTCTTTGTTGTAATCTCTGCAGATGAGCCCTGGCTGGAGAAGTCGACATGTCGGTCTGGGCCAGATGGAAAAGACGGGAAAAGTGAATGACTCCACCTGAAAGGACGTCCTCTGTAAGACACCATCTATAACTGTACTGTAATCTCTTATATGTTTTGTAGGACTGGTATCTATCACTATATGTCACCATAAGGCGGTAATGTGGAGGGCAACGACTACAATTACCAGAAATAATGGAGACAGCGGCGAACAACATGTTATGGCAAGTATCCAAAACACCGCCCATCTGACCTGACTGCCATCATTTAAATATCCCGCCAATTTAGGGTGACAGATTCCCTTTAACTCCAAAACATCCTAAAAGGCCAAATTACATGTTAACATAGGAACCCTTCTTTGATATCACCTTCACAATTCTTTCATCCATTGAACTTGTGAGTTTTTGGAGAGTTTCTTCTTGTATTTCTTTGCATGAAGCCTCCCAGAGCTGTTGTTTTGAAGTGAACTGCCTCCCACCCTCATAAATATTTTGCTCACCCCCCAATCCTGATATGCATGGTCCCCTCATCCCCCAATCCTGATGTGCATGGTCCTCTCAACCCCCCAATCCTGATATGCATGGTCCCCTCTCCCCCAACCCTGATGTGCATGGTCCCCTCACCCCCCAATCCTGATGTGCATGGTCCCCTCACCCCCCAATCCTGATATGCATGGTCCCCTCACCCCCCAATCCTGATATGCATGGTCCCCTCACCCCCCAATCCTGATATGCATGGTCCCCTCACCCCCAATCCTGATGTGCATGGTCCTCTCAACCCCCAATCCTGATTGCATGTTCCCCTCCCCCCAATCCTGATTGCATGGTCCCCTCACCCCCCAATCCTGATATGCATGTTCCCCTCACCCCCCAATCCTGATTGCATGGTCCCCTCAACCCCCCAATCTGATATGCATGGTCCCTCACCCCCCAACCTGATGTGCATGGTCCCCTCACCCCCCAATCCTGAGATGCATGGTCCCTCACCCCCCAATCCTGATGTGCATGGTCCCCTCACCCCCCAATCCCTGATGTGCATGGTCCCCTCACCCCCAATCCTGATTGCATGGTCCCCTCACCCCTCCAATCCTGATTGCATGGTCCCCTCACCCCCAATCCTGATATGCATGGTCCCCTCCCCCCCAATCCTGATTGCATGGTCCCCTCACCTCTATTACACACATATCCCCCAAAAAAAAAAATTTCTACTCACCTTTCTTCCCTGTGCTCCAGCGCTGTTCCGTTCTGCTGGACGCCGGGGGAGGAGAGCGGCGCCGGAATATGCGCATGCCCATACCGCGGGTCCGGCGCCATATTGCTGAAACACACTGTAAATGTGTCATCAGCAAAATGGCGCTGGATAGCGGTAGGCGCTTGCGCGATTCCGATGCGTACTCCTGGTTTCCTGCCCCGGGAGAAGAGAAGCGCCACCGCAACGCTCTCCCGGTGAGGTAAGTTTGTGAGTATGGCGCCGGAGATCGCGGTATGCATCCAGTACGCATACCGCGATCTCCGGCGCCATATAGAGTACTCACCGCTGGATGCCTTAGTCTGTCTGGAGCCAGACTGCGCAGGCGTGTCGCGCTTGTGCAGTCTATAAAGGCTTTGGACAGAGGGACGCTTACAGCGTTATATTATAGATACATTTAGCAAAAACACGGTAATACACATAACTGTGTAGCAGTACCATTGCATAGGAGTGGTAATGCACTAAATCGTGTAGCAGTACCATCATATATTAATAAATATACATACACTGATAATATACGGCATCAGGACGAGAGAGAAAGGCAAAGGAATAACGATAATATATCATACCCCCTACACTTACATATACAAACTATTATCACACGATACAGATAATCAAAGTATCGCTATCTGCTAAAGAGGGAAAAGATCTTTTCATTTAATGCTTCACTGGTACAGTGGAACAGTAGTGGGAGTCGACTAGATCGATTTTGAAGTCCTCTTCCTGTATTAACCACGTGGAGCAAATTAAAAAGATTCACTTAGATTGGTATATTTGCCCTTTGCATCTCATTCTCCCCAATTTTCCTCCAAGTGTTGGAACGGGTGTCAACTATTGAGGGATATTGGGCATATGTGGTGGTTCTGCCCTAAGGTCCAGATATTTTGGGGAGCGGTGGAGGATCTCATTAACTCTCTTACAGGTATTAGAATAAATCTCTCCGGCTAATTAGCAGTCCTTAACATTGGTGTAGACGACCTTCCTTTTCCTGTAAGAACCTGTGTTTCTCATATTCTTATTGCCAGACAATGTTTAGCACTTTGTTGGAAGACTCCCAGGGTACCTACCTTAGCTGATTTGATAGACAAAATTAATATACATTATCAATACGAATCAATCCTCATTTTAAACCTGTCACATAGAACCAATGTAGAGGAAATGTGGGCCTTTATACCTAATAATCCCTGAATTCAGTTTTTGCAACTCTAGATCTTTCAAAAGAAGTATGCATTTAGATCTCTAATTTCTCTTATGGCGTCCTGTTTAGTTGTTATATTGTTATTCCCATGTTTATGCTTCAAATTCCTAATTTCCCATTCCCCATCCTATACCAACTACCCCCTCTCTCCCCTCCATATTCCCTCCCCCCTTATATATAATTTTAAGGTAATTGTGTCATATACAAATGTATCAAACCAAAGTGCCTTTTTACTTGTTAGAAAAATATTTAGAGTTGAGAGTCCTCAGTGGTTGATACCTTTTAATGGCTAACTGAAAAGATGGTAACAAATTGCAAGCTTTCGAGACTACTCAGGTCTCTTCATCAGGCAAAGACTAATACAAAATCTGAAGAATCACATATTTGTACACAAAGCAGCACAGAAAAAATGCAATAGGTAAGACAAGTGACGTGAAGCAGAATAGTCATTATGGCAGAGGGATGAACATAAATATTGGAACAGTTCATAGATAAGGAGTGTGAAAGTTTTATTACCCTCTGATTGGGGTCTGGTAATGTTTTGTGATGTTTTCACAGGGTATTTGGAGTAAATTCCTTAATTGATATAGAGCGTCATAAATCCGTGTGACAGGTTCATTCCAGCATTAGAGTGTCAAAGGTCACCATCAATTTGTATTCGAAAATTCTTCTTTGTCTCCGAGATGTGAAATTGCCTCTCAGTACAAGTATTTTCATATCTAACATGTTATGATCAGGGGAGCAAAAATGTTTTGCCACAGGTAGATCCATTCTTTTTTCTCTTATTGTGTGGCGATGAGAATTCATCCTTGTTCTCAGCTTTTGCCAGTTTTTACTTGCTACTGTTTTTAGAAAAGTTCAATAAAAAGTTACTGGTTTAAAAAAAGATCAGATAGGAGTGTTGCTTTTGTTGTTAAGTCATGGGGCAGCGGAAGGCTGGTCATTGGCAAAGGTCTTCCGGATTATCACAGCTTTGGCATTTAGTTTTAAGTTACGGGGTCAACAGGATCTGACTAAAATGTTTTTGGTGAAGCAGTGAGTAAGGGATTTTCAGAGGGGAAATAGTCGTGCGGATTGTAGGTGCCCTGTTTCTTTCAGTGTATTACAAGATTGGGAGGGGTTTTGGGAACGTTATGTAGTTCGGAGTTTGAAGTTTGTCTTTTTTGGTTAGCGTTTTCCCTTGCTTTTTTGGGGGCATTGAGAGTTGGAGAAGTAGTATCACCTAGTAAAAATAAATTAGGAGGGCTCCTAGCTAGGGATGTGGTGGTTATATTAACTAGTTTAGAGTTTTGGATCCGAAGGTCCAAAACTGAACAGGAGGGCAAGGGTAAGTGGGTACTTTTAGGAGCAGTGAAGGATTCTTTGATGTGTCCAGTAAGGTGTATTCAGTGTTTTAATGTTTTTCAGCCCAATTGTAAGAGTCCCTTGCTGTGTCACTCTGGTTTCCAGGAGCACGGCGGTGATCAGGTGGCTTGGTTTTAGGGGAATAGGTTGGAACAAGGTGTTACAGGAGGTACATAATAGTGCTCGGTTGGATAGGGCTCCGGATATTCTGGTTTTACATGTCTGGGGTAACGATCTTGGGGTTCAGCTTTTTAGGGAGATGGTTAAGGATATAAAACATGATTTGTTACAGCTCTAGATATTTTCTTGTATCATCACGGTGTAGTCTGAAATAGTTACGAGTAAATGTTGGCGGAATGCGAGGTCGGTAGAGAAGGCCAGAATTAAGGTGATCAGGGCGGTGTCTAGTTTTGTTTGTAGGAATGGGGGGATATTAGTTCAGCATTTTGAGTTGGGGAAAGGGGGTGATGATTTTTGGTTAGCAGATGGGGTTGATTTCAATGCGATGGGTAGTGACCTCTGGGCACTTGATTTGCAAGAGGGTATCGAAAGGGCCATAGCATTTTGGTATAGGGGTCTTGGGCAGTTGAGGTGGTCAAATGCCTTCGTTGTGGCGGTTGGGGGGATCTTTGAAGTTGGATATAAATTGTTCTGGGGGAACCATTGGGATATGTTCACATTTTTTATGTTTTGTATTTACGCCTTTTAAAGGCGGCAGTTAAGGGTACTTAAAGCACAGCACCATGAATTCAGAATTTCTCTGGGGTCTCGACTGCTAGGGGTAGCTGAGACCCCAGAGAACATGATTCGGGTTGGTTTTTGAAGACTACGGTGTTGCGATCGCTATTATTAACCATATAGCGGCGACCGCAAAAAAAATGTCAGATTTGCCATTTAATTACTCTCTCCTTTGATGTGATCGTACATTAGAGGAGTGAGAAATAGGGTCCCGATCCCCCCCCCCGCGGTGCCTCCTGGTGTCCCTTGGTCCTCATGCTTCCTTCACGGCCACCAATGTCTTCTTCCTGTAAGTAAATGGTGGGTGCATTCGTAGTGTGCCCGCCGAGATCTGCCGGCCGGCACCCTTCAACAATAGGGAGATTTTTCTATTGGTTCATTTTGGTCAGTGTGAGAGACCCTATCACAGTGATCAAAATAAAAAAAAATAGTAAATAAACCCCCCTTTATCACTCCCTTAAGGAAAAATAATAAAATAAAGAAAATTTATTTATTTCCATTTTCCCATTAGGGTTAGAGTTAGGCTAAAGTGAGTTGGGCTAAAGTTGGGTTAGGGTTACCGTTGAGATTAGGGTTAGCATTGGGATTAGGGTTAGGGTTGGGTTTAGGGTTAGGGTTGTAATTAGGGTTAGGGTTTGGTTTAGGGTTGGGATTAGGGTTAGAGGTGTGTTGGGTTAGGTTAGTGGTTAGGGTTATGGTTAGAGGATGGTATTAACCCCTTCTTGACCCGGCCTATTTTGACCTTAAAGACCTTGCCATTTTTATCAATTCTGACCAGTGTCCCTTTATGAGGAAATAACTCAGGAACGCTTCAACGGATCCTAGCGATTCTGAGAGTGTTTTTTCGTGACTTATTGGGCTTCATGTTAGTGGTAAATTTAGGTCGATAATTTTTGCGTTTATTTGTGAAAAAAAAGGAAATTTGGCAAAAATTTTGAAAATTTTGCAATTTTCAAATTTTGAATTTTTATTCTGTTAAATCAGAGAGTAATGTGGCACAAAATAGTAAATAAATAACATTTCCCACATGTCTACTTTACATCAGCACAATTTTGGAAACAAAATTTTTTTTCTTAGGAAGTTATAAGGGTTAAAAGTTGACCAGTGATTTCTCATTTTTACAGCAAAATTTACAAAGCCATTTTTTTTAGGGACCACCTCCCATTTGAAGTCACTTTGAGGGGTCTATATGAAAGAAAATACCCAAAAGTGACACCTTTCTATAAACTGCACCCCTCAAGGTAGTCAAAACCACATTCAAGAAGATTATTAACCCTTCAGGTGCTTCACTGGAACTAAAGCAAAGTGGAAGGAAAAAATGGACATTATAATTTTTCCAACAAAAATGTTCTTTTAGCAACAATTTATTCATTTTCACACGGCCAACAGGATAAAATGGATCCTAAAATTTGTTGGGCAATTTCTCCTGAGTACACCGATACCTCATATGTGGTCATAAACCACTGTTTGGGCGCACGGTAGGGCCCGGAAGGGAAGGAGCACCATTTGACTTTTTGAAGGGAAAATTAGCTCCAATCGTTAGCGGACACCATGTCGCATTTGGAGAGCCCCTGTGTGCCTAAACATTGGAGCACCCCCACAAGTGACCCCATTTTGGAAACTAGACCCCCAAGGAACTTATCTAGATGCATAGTGAGCACTTTTAACCCCTAGGTAGTTCACAAATTGATCTGTAAAAATGAAAAAGTACTTTATTTTTCACAAAAATTTTCTTTTAGCATCAATTTTTTTATTTTCACAAGGGCAACAGGATAAAATGGATCCTAAAATTTGTTAGGCAATGTCTCCTGAGTACACCAATACCTCATATGTGGTCATAAACCACCGTTTTTGCGCACGGCAGGGCCCAGAAGGGAAGGAGCGCCATTTGACTTTTTGAAGGGAAAATTAGCTCCAATCGTTAGCGGACACCATGTCGCATTTGGAGAGCCCCTGTGTGCCTAAACATTGGAGCACCCCCACAAGTGACCCCATTTTGGAAACTAGACCCCCCAAGGAACTCATCTAGATGCATAGTGAGCACTTTTAACCCCTAGGTGGTTCACAAATTGATCCGTAAAAATGAAAAAGTACTTTTTTTTTCACAAAAATTTTCTTTTAGCATCAATTGTTTTATTTTCACAAGGGCAACAGGATAAAATGGATCCTAAAATTTGTTAGGCAATGTCTCCTGAGTACACCAATACCTCATATGTGGTCATAAACCACTGTTTGGGCGCACGGCAGGGCTCGGAAGGGAAGGAGCGCCATTTGACTTTTTGAAGGGAAAATTAGCTCCAATCGTTAGCGGACACCATGTCGCATTTGGAGAGCCCCTGTGTGCCTAAACATTGGAGCACCCCCACAAGTTACCCCATTTTGGAAACTAGACCCCCAAGGAACTTATCTAGATGCATAGTGAGCACTTTTAACCCCTAGGTGGTTCACAAATTGATCTGTAAAAATGAAAAAGTACTTTTTTTTTCACAAAAATTTTCTTTTAGCATCAATTTTTTTATTTTCACAAGTGCAACAGGATAAAATGGATCCTAAAATTTGTTGGGCAATGTCTCCTGAGTACACCAATACCTCATACGTGGTCATAAACCACTGTTTGGGTGCACGGCAGGGCCCGGAAGGGAAGGAGCGCCATTTGACTTTTTGAAGGGAAAATTAGCTCCAATCGTTAGCGGACACCATGTCGCATTTGGAGAGCCCCTGTGTGCCTAAACATTGGAGCACCCCCACAAGTGACCCCATTTTGGAAATTAGATCCCCCAAGGAACTTATCTAGATGCATAGTGAGCACTTTTAACCCTAGGTGGTTCACAAATTGATCTGTAGAAATGAAAAAGTACTTTATTTTTCACAAAATTTTCTTTTAGCATCAATTTTTTTATTTTCACAAGGGCAACAGGATAAAATGGATCCTAAAATTTGTTGGGCAAAGTCTCCTGAGTACACCAATACCTCATATGTGGTCATAAACCACTGTTTGGGTGCACGGCAGGGCCCGGAAGGGAAGGAGCACCATTTGACTTTTTGAAGGGAAAATTAGCTCCAATAGTTAGCGGACACCATGTCACATTTGGAGAGCCCTGTGTGCCTAAACATTGGAGCACCCCCACAAGTGACCCCATTTTGGAAACTAGACCCCACAAGGAACTTATCTAGATGCATAGTGAGCACTTTTAACCCCTAGGTGGTTCACAAATTGATCCGTAAATATGAAAAAAGTACTTTTTTTTTCACAAAAATTTTCTTTTAGCATCAATTTTTTTATTTTCACAAGGGCAACAGGATAAAATGGATCCTAAAATTTGTTGGGCAATGTCTCCTGAGTACACCAATACCTCATATGTGGTCATAAACCACTGTTTGGGTGCACGGCAGGGCCCGGAAGGGAAGGAGCGCCATTTGACTTTTTGAAGGGAAAATTAGCTCCAATTGTTAGCGGACACCATGTCGCATTTGGAGAGCCCTGTGTGCCTAAACATTGGAGCACCCCCACAAGTGACCCCATTTTGGAAGCTCGACCCCCAAGGAACTTATCTAGATGCATAGTGAGCACTTTTAACCCCTAGGTGGTTCACAAATTGATCCGTAAAAATGAAAAAGTACTTTTTTTTTCACAAAAATTTTCTTTTAGCATCAATTTTTTTATTTTCACAAGGGCAACAGGATAAAATGGATCCTAAAATTTGTTGGACAATGTCTCCTGAGTACACCAATACCTCATATGTGGTCATAAACCACTGTTTGGGCGCACGACAGGGCCTGGAAGGGAAGGAGCGCCATTTGACTTTTTGAAGGGAAAATTAGCTCCAATCGTTAGCGGACACCATGTCGCATTTGGAGAGCCCATGTGTGCCTAAATTGGAGCACCCACAGAGTGATCCCATTTTGGAAACTAGACCCCCAAGGAACTTATCTAGATGCATAGGAGCACTTTTAACCCTAGGTGGTTCACAAATTGATCCGTAAATATGAAAAAGTACTTTATTTTTCACAAAAATTTTCTTTTAGCATCAATTTTTTTATTTTCACAAGGGCAGCAGGATAAAATGGATCCTAAAATTTGTTGGGCAATTTCTCCTGAGTACACCGATACATCATATGTGGTCATAAACCACTGTTTGGGCACACGGCAGGGCTTGGAAGGGAAGGAGCGCCATTTGACTTTTTGAAGGGAAAATTAGCTCCAATTGTTATCGGACACCATGTCGCGTATGGAAAGTATGTAGCGTATGTCAGGTTCATGTGTGGTGTGATGTAGTGTATGTTAGGTTGGTGTGTGTAGTGTAGTATGCGTCAGGTTCGTGTGTGTGGTGTTTACTACACCACAAACATCAACCTGACGTACACCACGCCACACCACACACCAACCTAACATACACCACATCAGGTTGGCGTGTGGTGTAGTGTAGGTCAGGTTGGTGTGTGGTGTAGTGTGTCAGGTTGATATGTGTAGTGTAGTATACACCACACACACACACCAACCTGATGTACACTACAACACATGCACCAACCTGACGTACACTACACCACACCACACACCAACCTAACATACACTACGTCAGGTTGGCGTGTGTGGTGTAGTGTAGGTCAGGTTGGTGTCTGGTGTGGTGTAGTGTAGTGTACGCCAGGTTGGTGTGTGGTGTGGTGTATGTCAGGTTGGTGTGTGGTGTGGTGTAGTGCATGTCAGGTTGGTGTGTGTGCTGTAGTATACACCACACACACACCATCCTGACGTACACCACACACCAACCAGACATACACTACATCAGGTTGGTATGTGGTGTAGTGTGTCAGGTTGATATGTGTGGTGTAGTATACACCACGCACACAACAACCTGACATACACTACAACACACGCACCAACCTGACGTACACTACACCACACCACATACCAACCTAACATACACTGCGTCAGGTTGGCGTGTGTGGTGTAGTGTAGGTCAGGTTGGTGTGTGGTGTGGTGTAGTGCATGTCAGGTTGGTGTGTGTGCTGTAGTATACACCACACAAACACCATCCTGACGTACACCACACACCAACCAGACATACACTACGTCAGGTTGGTATGTGGTGTAGTGTGTCAGGTTGATATGTGTGGTGTAGTATACACCACACACACAACCTGACGTACACTACAACACACGCACCAACCTGACGTACACTAAACCACACCACACACCAACCTAACATACACTGTCAGGTTAGCGTGTGTGGTATAGTGTAGGTCAGGTTGGTGTGTGTGTTGTAGTGTACGTCAGGTTGGTGTGTGTGGTGTATACTACACCACACACACCAACCAGACATACACTACGTCAGGTTGGTATGTGGTGTAGTGTGTCAGGTTGATTTGTGTGGTGTAGTATACACCACACACACAACCTGACGTACACTACAACACACGCACCAACCTGACGTACACTACACCACACCATACACCAACCTAACATACACTACGTCAGGTTGGCGTGTGTGGTGTAGTGTAGGTCAGGTTGGTGTGTGTGTTGTAGTGTGCGTCAGGTTGGTGCGTGTGGTGTATACTACACCACACACACCAACCAGACATACACTACGTCAGGTTGGTATGTGGTGTAGTGTGTCAGGTTGATATGTGTGGTGTAGTATACACCACACACACAACCTGACGTACACTACAACACACGCACCAACCTGACGTACACTACACCACACCATACACCAACCTAACATACACTACGTCAGGTTGGTGTGTGTGGTGTAGTGTAGGTCAGGTTGGTGCGTGTGGTGTATACTACACCACACACACCAACCAGACATACACTACGTCAGGTTGGTATGTGGTGTAGTGTGTCAGGTTGATATGTGTGGTGTAGAATACACCACACACACAACCTGACGTACACTACAACACACGCACCAACCTGACGTACACTACACCACACCATACACCAACCTAACATACACTACGTCAGGTTGGCGTGTGTGGTGTAGCGTAGGTCAGGTTGGTGAGTGGTGTAGTGTCAGGTTGATATGTGTAGTGTAGTATACACCACACACACACACCAACCTGACGTACACTACAACACATGATCCAACCTGACGTACACTACACCACACCACACACCAACCTAACATACACTACATCAGGTTGGCGTGTGTGGTGTAGTGTAGGTCAGGTTGGTGTCTGGTGTGGTGTAGTGTAGTGTACGCCAGGTTGGTGTGTGGTGTGGTGTACGTCAGGTTGGTGTGTGGTGTGGTGTAGTGCATGTCAGGTTGGTGTGTGTGCTGTAGTATACACCACACACACACCATCCTGACGTACACCACACACCAACCAGACATACACTACATCAGGTTGGTATGTGGTGTAGTGTGTCAGGTTGATATGTGTGGTGTAGTATACACCACACACACAACAACCTGACGTACACTACAACACACGCACCAACCTGACGTACACTACACCACACCACATACCAACCTAACATACACTGCGTCAGGTTGGCGTGTGTGGTGTAGTGTAGGTCAGGTTGGTGTGTGGTGTGGTATAGTGCATGTCAGGTTGGTGTGTGTGCTGTAGTATACACCACAAAAACACCATCCTGACGTACACCACACACAACCAGACATACACTACGTCAGGTTGGTATGTGGTGTAGTGTGTCAGGTTGATATGTGTGGTGTAGTATACACCACACACACAACCTGACGTACACTACAACACACGCACCAACCTGACGTACACTACACCACACCACACACCAACCTAACATACACTGTCAGGTTAGCGTGTGTGGTATAGTGTAGGTCAGGTTGGTGTGTGTTGTAGTGTACGTCAGGTTGGTGCGTGTGGTGTATACTACACCACACACACCAACCAGACATACACTACGTCAGGTTGGTATGTGGTGTAGTGTGTCAGGTTGATATGTGTGGTGTAGTATACACCACACACACAACCTGACGTACACTACAACACACGCACCAACCTGACGTACACTACACCACACCATACACCAACCTAACATACACTATGTCAGGTTGGCGTGTGTGGTGTAGTGTAGGTCAGGTTGGTGTGTGTGTTGTAGTGTACGTCAGGTTGGTGCGTGTGGTGTAGTATACACCACACACCATCTTGACATACACCACACACCAACCTGACATAAACTATGTCAGGTTGGTGTGTGGTGTAGTGTACGTCAGGCTGGTGTGTGTTTGGTGTTGTGTATGTCAGTCTGGTGTGGGTGAGTGCTGTACGGGAATGTCAGGATGTGTTTAGTCCACGGATGTGTGATGAATACTAAAGCATTCATTCAAACACAGTGCAGGTTTGTCAGGACACGTTTTACATTGGAAACGAGATTCCCTTCTTATTCCCCTTTTATAGCATACCCGGCACCTTTTTTTTTGCTTTCGCCTTAGTGGGAGCATGTTGCCCTGGTACCATACGGGAAACTTGAGTTCCAGGGGTGCTGGGGCGCGCTCCGTCCTCCTCTCCAAAAATCAAGGCCTTTATCACCGACTCCTGGAACTGAAGGAAGGTGTTGTTGGTCTGGCCGGCACATCGTGATAGCATGAATGCTTTATACATACGATGTGCACAGCCAGTTTTTTATACCACACCTTCGTCTTCCGTAAGGCACTATAGGGCTGGAGGACTTGATCAGAAAGATCAACTCCCCCCATGTGTTTGTTGTACCCCAGGGCACAGTCCGGTTTGTGGACCTGTGCTGAGGTACCGCGAACGGTGGTGGCCGTGGTGCCGGGACCATGGATTGTTGTCAAGAAAAAGACGTCCCTTTTGTCTTTGAACTTGACCACAAGCATGTTGCCGCTACATTGGGCTCGGCTCCCGCCCTTTGGGAGAGGCTGCTCAATTAGCGGCAAAGGGAGACCCCTCTTGTTTCTGCGCACAGTACCGCAAGCTGCGGTAGCTCTGGCAGAGAGGGATTGAAATAGTGGGATGCTTGTATAAAAGTTATCAACATACAGATGGTAACCTTTATCAAGCAGTGGGTGGACCAAATCCTACACTATTTTCCCACTCACGCCCAGAGCAGATGGACATTCTGGGGGCTGGATCTTGGTGTCTTTTCCTTGGTAAACTCTAAAGCTGAGAGTGTACCCTGAGGTACTCTCACACAGCTTGTAGAGTTTTATCCCGTACCTCGCCCTCTTGCTGGGCAGGTAGTGACGGAACTGAAGCCTCCCTTTGAAGTGGATGAGGGATTCATCCACACAAATTTCCCTTTCGGGAATGTACACTTCAGCAAACTTGTTGCTGAAGTGTTCAATGATCGGGCAAATTTTGAACAGTCTATCAAAATTTGGGTGATCGCGGGGAAGGCTGTCAGTGTTGTCCCTGAAATGAAGAAACTTATGAATCGCCTCAAAAAGTTTCTGAGTCATAACCATGCCAAATACTGGAGTTTGATATAAAATATCAGTACTCCAGTAATGGCGAATTTCCGGTTTCTTCACAATCCCCATGTGAAGGACCAGTCCCCAATATTTCATCATTTCTACAGAGTCAACAGGACTCCAAGTAGAAAATGAAGAAGTAGGGTTTTCAACCAAAAATTGCTGGGCGTACAAGTTTGATTGCTCCACCATAAGACTGACAATTGACTCAGAGAAATAGACTTTGAAAAAGTCTATTTCTCTGAAGTTGGCAGTCTCGAACAGGATTCCTGATTGGGGAACGAAATCAGGAATCCGTGGAGCAAAATTTTCAGGGACGGGGGTCCAGGAGAGGGCATAGTGCTAGGTTGGGCGTGACTAGCACTAGGTTGGGGGTTACTCACACTTGGTCTTGGGTCTTCTCCCCTGGTCTCCGGCTCTTCCTCTAAGGCCTCCGACTCTTCCTCCCGGGGCTCCGGACGGTTTCTAGTACTGCGAAGTCTTGGTACAACTGTGTCACTGGAGGAGGAAGAGGGGGAGGAATACAGAAAAGTGGGGTCCTCTCCCTCACTATCAGCTTCGGAGGCAATAAAAGCATATGCCTCCTCAGCTGAGTACATCTTTTGAGACTGGGATGATTGGGATGAGTGGGGCATGGTGTGTGTGGTGTGTGTGCGTGTGTAAAAAAAGATTAACTTTATTAGTGTGCGTGCGTGTGTATGTGCGAGTGGTTGGTGAAACGTACTGCAGGAGGGGGCTGTCAGGAGTGGGGCTGTCAGGTGCTGGGCGGCAGGAGGGGGCTGTCAGGCGCTGGACGGCAGGAGGGGGCTGTCAGGCGCTGGGCGGCAGGAGGGGGCTGTCAGGCGCTGGGCGGCAGGAGAGGGCTGTCAGGCGCTGGGAGGCAGGAGGGGGCTGTCAGGCGCTGGGAGGCAGGAGGGGGCTGTCAGGCGCTGGGCGGCAGGAGGGGGCTGTCAGGCGCTGGGCGGCAGGAGGGGGCTGTCAGGCACTGGGCGGCAGGAGGGGGCTGTCAGGCGCTGGGGGGGCAGGAGCTGGCAGCAGCAGCAGGGGGAGATTACTGGGGAACGGGTTGATCACAAGTGTGGGGGGTGAAATCAGGCAGCAGAGGACAGTAGAAAAGGGAGATCGGCAGCAGCAGGCGGTGTGATCAGCGGCAGCAGCAGCAATCAGCGGCGATCAGCAGCAGCGGCGACCAGCAGAGACCACAGGCAGCAGCGGCGGAGACCAGCGGCAGCAGCGGTGGAGACCAGCGGCAGCAGCGGCGGAGACCAGCGGCCGCAGCAGCGGAGACCAGCGGCAACAGCAGTGGAGACCACAGGCAGCAGCGGTGGAGACCACAGGCAGCAGCGGCGGAGACCACAGGCAGCAGCGGCAACCAGCGGCAGCAGCGGTGGAGATCAGCGGCAGCAGCAGCAGAGACCAGCGGCCGCAGCAGCGGAGACCAGCGGCAGCAGCAGTGGAGACCACAGGCAGCAGCGGCGGAGACCACAGGCAGCAGCGGCGGAGACCACAGGCAGCAGCGGCAACCAGCGGAGACCAGCAGCAGCAGCGGCGGAGACCAGCGGCAGCAGCTGCGGCGACCACAGGAGACCAGCGACAGCAGCAACGTGACCAGTGGAGACCACAGGCAGCAGCGGAGACCAGCGGCAGCAGCAGGGGCGACCACCGGAGACCAGAGGCAGCAGCGGTGGAGACCAGCGGCAGCAGCGGCGGAGACCAGCGGCCGCAGCGGCGGAGACCAGCGCAGCAGCAGTGGAGACCACAGGCAGCAGCGGCGGAGACCACAGGCAGCAGCGGTGGAGACCAGCGGCAGCAGCGGCGGAGACCAGCGGCAGCAGCGGCAGAGACCAGCGGCAGCAGCTGCGGGGGACCACAGGAGACCAGCGGCAGCAGCAACGGTGACCAGCGGAGACCACAGGCAGCAGCGGAGACCAGCGGCAGCAGCAGGGGCGACCACCGGAGACCAGAGGCAGCAGCGGTGGAGACCAGCGGCAGCAGCGGCGGAGACCAGCGGCCGCAGCGGCGGAGACCAGCGGCAGCAGCAGTGGAGACCACAGGCAGCAGTGGCGGAGACCACAGGCAGCAGCGGCGGAGACCACAGGCAGCAGCGGCAACCAGCGGAGACCAGCAGCAGCAGTGGTGGAGACCAGCGGCAGCAGCGGCGGAGACCAGCGGCAGCAGCTGCGGCGACCACCGGAGACCAGCGGTGGAGACCAGCGGCAGCAGCAGGGGCGACCACCGGAGACCAGAGGCAGCAGCGGCGGCGATCAGCGGCAGCTGGGGCGATCAGCGGCAGCTGCGGCGATCGGCGGCAGCTGCGGCGATCGGCAGCAGCAGGCGGTGATAGGCAGCAGCAGCTGGGGGTGATCACAGGGATGGGGTGATTACTGGGGCAGGGGGTGATTACTAGGGCAGGGGGGTGATTACTTGGGCCGGGGTGACTACTGGGGCAGGGGGGTGATTACTGGGGCAGGGGGTGGTTGCTGGGGCAGGGGGTGATCACAGGGCCGGGGGGGTGATCACAGTGGAGGGGGGGTGATCAGAGGTGCGGGGTGGTGATTACTGGGGCAGGGGTGAAATTAGGCAGAAGAGGGGAGAGGAGGACAGCGATCAGCAGGCAGGGAGATCGGCGCTGGGGGCGATCGGCGCAGCAGGGGGCGATCGGCGGTGGTAGCAGCAGGCAGGGACCTGTCAGATGTCAGGGCAGCAGGCAGCACTTCGCTCTTCACCTTCCACGGACGGGATGAGGGTGAAGAGCGAGGGCAGCCATACCTGACACCTCCCCTCCACATCGATAGCGCAGTAGATCGCTGGCTCAAACGCGAGCTGGGGGATGGGTGGACACAGCGGGTTCAAATGTCAGGGCACAGGCAGCATTCGCCTTCACCATTCGCGGGAAAGTAAAGAGAGGCAACATACCTAGCAATCCCTTGATTGGGGTTCACTTTCAACAGCCAATCACAGCGATCGTAACCCCGGGGGGGCAAAGCCACCCCCCTGGGGTTATCTGCCGGTCATCCTGTATCTGCGGGTCGGGTGACATTTAAATGACCCCGGTCACCCGACCTGCAGGAATGCGATTTTCACCATGACGCCGACGTCGGCGTCATGGGTCGGGATGCCACCGCTTTTCATGACGCCGACGTCGGCGTCATGGGTCGGGAAGGGGTTAAGGTAAGGGTTATAGTTAGGGTTGGGATTAGGGTTATGGTTGGGATTAAGGTTAGGGTGTGTTGGGGTTAGGATCTGAGTTAAAATTGGGGGGTTTCCACTGTTTAGGTATATCAGGGGGTCTCCAGATGCGAAATCACGCCACCACTGATTCCAGCCAAGTTTGCTTTCAAAAAGTCAAACGGTGCTCCCTCCCTTCGAGCTCCGACGTGTGCCCAAGCAGTGGTTTACCCCAACATATTGGGCATCAGCGTACTAATTTCTCCTGTTACCCTTGGGCAAATAAAAAATTGGGGGCTAAGAAATCATTTTTGTGGAAAATACAAAAATCTTATTTTCACGGCTCTGCGTTATAAACTTCTGTGAAACACTTAGAGGTTCAAAGTGCTCACCACACATCTAGATAAGCTTCTTGGGGAGTATAGTTTTCAAAATGGGGTCAGATGTGGGGGGTTTCTACTGTTTAGGCACATCAAGGGCTCTGCAAATGCAACATGACGCCCGAAGATCATTCCATCAAAGTCTGCATTCCAAAACTTCACTACTTCACTTTCGAGCCCCAAAGTGTGCCAAGCAGTGGTTTTCCCCGACATGTGGGGTACCAGGGTACTCAGGACAAATTGCACAACAACTTTTGTGTTCAATTTTCTCCTCTTAACCTTGTGAAAGTTAAAATTGGGGGTGAAAGCATCATTTTTGTGGAAAAATGATTTTTATTTTCACGGCTCTACGTTATACACTTCTGTGAAGCACTTGTGGGTTCAAAGTGCTCACCACACATCTAGATAAGCTCCTTGGGGGTCTAGTTTCCAAAATGGGGTGACTTGTGGGGGGTTTCTACTGTTTAGGTACATCAGGGGCTCGGCAAACGCAACATGACGCCAGCAGACCATTCCATCAAAGCCTGCATTCCAAAACTGTGCTCCTTCCCTTCTGAGCTCGCCATGCGCCCAAACAATGGTCCCCCCCCCACATATGAGGTATCAGCGTACTCAGGACAATTTCACATCAACCTTATGGTCCAATTTCTCCTGTTACCCTTATTATTTTTTATTTTCACGCCTTTGTGTTATAAACTTCTGTGAAGCACTTGGGGGTTCAAACTGCTCACCACAAATCTACTGTAGATAATTCCTTAAGGGGTCTTGTTTCCAAAATGGTGTCACTCACTTGTGGGGGGTTTCCACTGTTTATATAATAATGTGAAATTGCAGGGCGCACCAATTATACACAATTAAATAAGGGGTGCAGATCGGTAGAAAAAACAAACAGCTAAGTAAGAGAGAAAGGAACTACCGCAGTAATGCACACTACTCAGATAATGGAAAGTAGAAAAACATATGATCATAAAATAAATTGACTTTCCTGAGGAAGCGCACAGGCTGCGGCGTAACGCGTGGGACCTTGGTGTCCTCTGGTCCTGACTGCTCGTTTGCTCTCTCATGCCTTTATCATGAGGTTTGTTCTGGGTTATATCATGTGCTAGTGATTTTTTCGTGGCTTTTGTTTCTCTTACAATTATTGATTTGGAGCCATCTTTTAGTTACAGGTGGGGGACTATTTTACCCCTTATTTGGGCTTGCTTATAATTATTTGATATATTTTTTGTATCATTAATATTTTTTCTGCTATCCATACAGGTTCTCTCATCATTAGGTGGACCATTACATATTTCCAAATGTTTATTTTATGATCATATGTTTTTCCAGTTATTTTTCATGTTTTTGTTATTTTTGAGACATTATTCATTATATACCTTGATCATGGTTAGGGGGCGGCGTTTGGGACCAGAGTCACTCTGATTTTTACTTGTGTTTTACTTACCTTTGTATACCAATAAAATTGACTGTTTTTCTACTTTCCATTATCTGAGTAGTGTGCATTACTGCGGTAGTTCCTTTCTCTCTTACTTAGGGTTTCCACTGTTTAGGCACATCAGGGCTCTCCAAACGTGACATATCTCAATCCAACCAATTCTGCATTGAAAAAGTCAAACGGTGCTCCTACCATTCCGAGTTCTGCCGTGCGCCCAAAACAGTGGTTTGCCCCCACCGTGTGACTCAGTACAAATTGCAAAACAACTTTAGAGTCTAATTCTCCTGTTACCTTTGGGGGTGAAAAGATCATTTTTGTGGAAAAAATATGAATTTTTATTTTCACGCTCTACGTTATAAACTTCTGTGAAGCACTTGGATGTTCAAAGTGCTCATCACGATCTAGATAAGTTCCTTAGGGGGTGTTGTTTCTAAAATGGGGTCACTATGGGGATTCCCACTGTTTAGGCACATCAGGGGCTCTCCAAATGCGACATGGCTCCGATCTCAATTCCAGCCAATCTGCATTGAAAAGGTCAAACAGCGCTCATTCCCTTCTAAGCCCTGCCTTGCACCCAAACAGTGGTTTACATCCACATATGGGGTATCGGCGTATTCAGGAGAAATTGCACAACAAATTTATGTTTCATTTTCTCTTTTTATGCTTGTGAAAATAAAAAAAAATTGGTTCTGAAGTAAAATGTTTGTAAAAAAAAGTTCAATGTTAATTTTTTCCTTCCACATTGCTTCAGTTCCTGTGCAGCACGTAAAGGGTTCTTGAATGTGGTTTTTGAGCACCTTAAAGGGTGCAGTTTTTAGAATGGTGTCACTTTTGGGGAATTTTCTGTCATATTGACCCCTCAAAGTGACTTCAAATGTGCTGTTGTCCCTAAAAAAAATGGTTTTGTAAATTTTGTTGTAAAAATGAGAAATCGCTGGTCACATTCATTCCTTATAAGTTTCTAACAAAAAAAATTTGTTTCCAAATTGTGCTGATGTAAAGTAGACATGTGTGAAATGTTATTTATTAAGTATTTTGTGTACATAGCTCTCTAATTTTAAGGGTATAAAAATTAAAAGTTTGAAAATTGCAAATTTTAAACATTTTTTTGTCATATATCCGTTTTTTTCATAAATAAATGCAAACCATATCCAAGAAATTTTAACGACTAACATAAAGTACATTATGTCACAAAAAACATTCTCAGAATCACACAATCTGTAAAAGCGTTCCAGAGTTATAACCTCATAAAGTGACAGTGGTCAGAATTGTAAAAATTGCCTGGTCATTAAGCTGCAATGGCTCCATCACTAAGGGGCTAAAGCGCGGGGTGTCTTCGCATGAGCTACAACCAGCTCTGTTGGGGGCCGGATATCGCACCTCCACCAATCTAATATTGATGACCCATCCATAACTAAGTAGTGGACAACCGCTTTAAAATTCCTATCGCAGGCCACTTTCATCTACAATTCAGCACTTAATTTTATAGAAAGATGAATCTATGTACTAATTGATAATCTGCTTTTATTATGGAGTACATCGCTGCATGCCTCAAGGAATAAAAGAAGGAATGGAGGTGATTTTTTGATGAAGTAGAATTAAGCTGGTAATCAGCGGTTTCAGGATGTCATCTCCTATGCCTCTTCCTCCATCAGCAGTTGGACACACACAATTTTTTTTTTTATGCATAAATGATGTTGGTATTATGCACAGTAATGGAGCAGTTGAGGTTTGTAAGTCCCCGCTCCTCCCGGGCCCCAGGTTGCATTTCAGCCGTTTTAAGGACATCCAGGTCTTAATCACACAAGATGGTGAGGGGAAGAGCAGGATTGTGTGATCTGTGCAGGTGAAGTTTTCCCTGGATTCCCGCAGCGCTGTGATTAACCATAACGGCCAGGTACTGAAGTAGCAGCCGCTACCTTCTGTTTTGTAATTATTCAGTAGACGAAGGAGTAGACGCTTTTTTTTTGTCTCTGAATATATTGTAGATGAAGGAGCTCCGCATCCTTCTCTTTGGTCATTATCATGTAGATGAAGGAGCATCCGCATCCTTCTCTGGTCAATATCTGGAGATGAAGGAGCATACGCATCCTTCCCTGGTCAGTATCATGTAGATGAAGGAGCATCCGCATCCTTCTCTTTGGGCAGTATCATGTAGATGAAGGAGCCCGCCGCATCCTTCTCTGGTCAATATCATGGAGATGAAGGAGCAGCCGCTTCCTTCTCTCTCTCTGTCTTGTAGTAGGTGGATGTTATGTGATGGAATATCCATACGTTTGTCATAGTCCGGTAATAAAGAAAGTCCAGTGTACTTGTCCAGTCTGATAAATGTAAAATGTTCATTGCTAGGTGTTTCTGGAACAGAGCTGATTGCTATCAGCCTAATCCTCCTGTAAGAAGAGAAAAGTACAGATCTGAGAATCAGCGACTGAAATGTATACTAAAGGGTTAATGTAATGTTAGTAGAGATGGGAGAAAAAAGTCTCGCTGCCCCTGGTCCAGTGCCACATCAGTATTCCGTGACCGCTGGACGAAAGACCCGCAAGCTGCATCATACCCTGATTCCCCCAGCGCCCCTTCTTATTTGTAGGTCCGATGTAATACATCATGTAACATCACCCACCCATGAAGTCACACCAGGACTATTAAAGAGAAGAGGCGTCAGAGAGACCACAGGAAAGGGCGGTTTACAGGGCTCTTGTCTGGTGGCATGGACTAATGACGGTGCTGTACCAGGGTCCTGCGAATTGATTTCTTCGTAATAAGGATATACCTGTGTTACTGGGCAGTGGTAACACTATGGATGTCCCTATGTGCGACACTTACATCATTGAACCAATTGAATGGTGGGTCGGCTGTGCCGGACTCCACGTCGCTCCAGTTCATGGAGTGGAAGAATTGTTGCTCTCGGATAAATGATGTTATAGGATACCGGCAGATGTGTTTTGCAGAGAAGCTGGAAAATAAGAGAGACCATTAATCATATTGTGTATTATTACTGATATGATGCGGACAGTCCATAGACATTGTGTAATAACATATCTTCTCTGTCCCCTTATAATCCCCATCATCTCTTCTGTTCCTACTTACCCCTTCTAGTAATGTGAAGGCATCGATGGGAATCCAGGTGGAATATGGGGGTCTTCCTCCCGCAGAGACAGTGTATTCCTCCAATGTGCCTGCGCTGTAGAACGGCTGTTCCCCCACAATCATAATGTACATGATGACACCAAATGAGAAGGAATCTGCAAGATGGTTGTAGCCTTCTCTATCCATTATCTGTGGGAACATAAGATAGGAGATGAGCTGAATATACCGGGGAGGGGAATTACACACAGAGGCTGTGAGGACTGCTTTGTGGTTAGATATGAGCCGGATACAATGGGATCAAATTAATACTCATTCCTACTATCGGCATCAATCACAGAGGGATGTTCCTTACCTCGGGTGCGATGTACCCTTGGGTGCCAACAAAATTATATAAAAGGTCATCCTCGCCCATATTCACGACTGATGAGCCAAAGTCTGATATTTTTATATGTCCCATGTCATCGATGAGGATATTCTAAGCTTCAGGTCACTGCAGGGAGAAGGAGCAGACACTGATTGTGAGGATAATTCATGAACAGAACTTTCTACAATGATATGTAAAGGAGACAACAGAGATTTATAAAGATGAGCTGATTACCAATGTATCACGCCGTGTTCATGGAGGTACTGGATTCCACAAACCATTTCTGCAGCAAAGAGTCTGTGGAGTAGAAAGTAGAAGATGAATCAGTGGTTACATACACAATGATACAGAGAACATCAGGAGATCACACACGTGTCCTATTCAGGGCTACATTGTCCCTACTGTCATTGCTCTAGGACTACAATTACAGGACGGGATTATCACTGGTAGAAATTTACCTTGATGTTTCTATATCAAACATATAGATTGAGTCAGGTGGCTGTACAGATCTCCTCCGGCCACATACTCCATGGCTATGATATACTCTGTCGGTAACTCTATACAGCCCCGCAGAGCTGTTATGAAGGGGTAGCCGAGAGCCATTTTTAGAATATTATTTCTGTAGTGATTAAATCTTCATCACATGAACTTTTTGCAATCATTTTTACGGCCAGCATCTTGGTCAGTGTCCGGCTCAGATGCAAGATGACCTGGAAAAAAACCAAGAGATCAGACAAACTCTGCCCATCTATTATAGGGATCTGTCTAATGCAGAGGTTGGTGATCAATTTCCCTATGGCCACATGAGAGACTGTGGCTGTTTGTGGAGGGCAGAACCAACAGGCAAAACTTATTAAATACTACTAATATTATTATTCATTTACAGATATCACTTAATATTAAGTCTGTGGACTCACTGCTACTGCAAATATACGTATACCACACAATATGACGGAGCCCACATCTTCCTACAAACAGCATGATGTTCCCCACTGCTCCCCACACCACAGAATGATGCCCCCACAACGGTATGACGGACCCTACAGTGCCCTAATAAGGATGATAAACCCTACATGTCCCACACATATTGTGCATCCCACAGCTTTATACACGTCAGTATGATGCCCCAACATCTCCACCCACAGTTCTCACAGCCCCACTCAGAGTATGATGGCGCCCACACAAGCATTATATTATTATTTATTAACATTTATATAGCGCCATTTATTCATGGCGCTTTACATATGAAAAGGGGAAAATATTGACAGGTACAATAAACATGTGCTGGACAAGGGACACACAAGTACAGAAGGAGAGAGGACCTGCCCGCGGGGCTCACAGACTGCAGGGATGGGTGAGAGTACACAATCCCCACTGTCCCCCCTCACAAGTATTAGTCTACACAGTCCCCCAACACAAATATGGTCACACAGACCCTTCACACAGTATGATGCCCCCACACAAGTACTCGCCACAGTCCCCATCACAAGTATTATGTCCTCAGTTCCATCCCACACACACAGTATGATGACCGTCACACAACTATGATCCCCCACAGCCTATCAAACAGTATGATGCCCCTCACACAAGTCTGATCCCCCACAGCCTATCACAAAGTATGATGGCCCCCACACAAGTCTTATCCCCTACAGCCTATCACAGTATGATGTCCGTCCACAACTTGATCCCCCACAGCCTATCAAACAGTATGATGGCCCTCACACAAGTATGATCCCCCACAGCCTATCACACAGTATGATGGCCCCCAACACAAGTATGATCCCCCACAGCCTATCACAAAGTATGATGGCCCTAACACAAGCACTATATCCCCACAGTCCCCCTCTCACAAGTATTTTGTCCTCGGAAACCATCCCACACACTAGGTATGATGCCCCCACACAAGTATGATCCCCCACAGCCTATCACAAAGTATGATGGCCCCCACACAAGTATGATCCCCCACAGCCTATCACAAAGTATGATGGCCCCCACACAAGTATGATCCCCCACAGCCTATCACACAGTATGATGGCCCCCACACAAGTATGATCCCCCACAGCCTATCACAAAGTATGATGGCCCCCACACAAGTATGATCCCCCACAGCCTATCACAAAGTATGATGCCTCCACACAAGTATGATCCCCCACGCCTACCACACAGTATGATTTCCCACAGTCCACCAATATTTTGCTCTGTACACTGTAAAGACTGAAGCTACCGCAGGCGTGATCTGGTTCTGTCATTGCACCTACTGCGCTGAGACTCAAATGCACAGGATGATAGAAGTAAAGGACATATGAAAGCGATACACAACACTTAATCTGAGTGTTCCAAAAAGCACAAATAACATAAATATAGAATATACCCAATAAGAAGAAGAAAAAGGGGCAGGGGGCTCAATATTATCAATAAAGGAAAATATATCAAGTTTATAGAAATAATTACAATAAAAACAAAAGTGGTTGGGAAAGAGACAACTATAAGACTCACAGAGGGAAACAGACAGAAATCGATCGATCGATGGCTCTAATGACAAAATGATATAGGAATTTAATAAACCAGACATACAGTGGAGGAGAGAAAAATGCTCAAGATAAACGTATCGAATAGACAAATTCAGAAATAGGTGTACAGTGATACAAGTAACAGGTACCGGACAAATAAAGCCCCATGGGTCTGTAACACTGCTCACCTTAAGCATGGCAGACCAGTGTAACAAGGGGAGCCTGGAGGGGGCGCCACTGGTCTTGCATCTCCCCATAACGAATTTCTATGAGGACAGGTTTAGGGGATTCTTGCCCTTACATGAGATTTTTTGATGATTTGTTGATCGACTTCTATCTGTTTCCCTCTGTGAGTCTTTTTAGTTCTTTCCAACCACTTTTGTTGTCATTGTAATTATTTCTCAATAAACTTTATATATTCTCCTTTATTGATAATATTGAGCCCGCTGCCCATTCTCCTTCTTCCTATTGGGTATATCTATATTTGTGCTATTTGCCCTTTTTGGAATACTCAGTTTAGGCTTTCTAGAGGTCCAGATGTGGCCGGGGGTCACACGTTGCCCACCCTCATTAGTTATCCAATTCTCATTACATATGAACACCCTGTAATGAATATGTCTGTCCTCCTGTGTATTAGGGCAGTACACATTGGGGGGCACAGAGGAGGAGAAATTCACACTTACCTTTCCAAAGCCTCCTCACCCAAATCTTGTGGAATTCAAGGTGCTAAAGTTAATGGGATTCATAGGATCGATGATTCCCATATGGGACGAATAAGGGAACGCAGATTTGTAGGTTGTCTACTGGCGTCACCGCAGAGTCCGGGGGCAACTTAACACTTCCACTATTGAGAGATACAAAGATTTATTAATAAAATATCTCTCCACATCCGACATTACATTTGTAATCAGATTTCTAGAAATGAGCAGGAGATGTCTAATATTTGGGGCTTCATTTATCAAAACTGTCTAATAGCAGAAATGTCCCTGTTGCCCATAGCAACGAGTCACAGCACAGATTCTATTTCTTACCATTCTATAGAACACTGAAATGTAACTGGTTGCTACGGGCAACAAGGACAGATCTTCCATTAGTCAGCATTGATCACTGAGACTGTATATAATATTAGGAGCATAATCCCCCTCACCCCCAGTCTTATTCTACTCTGCTGTTTCCATCTTACCTGTTTATCTTCATCCATTGATCTCTCTGGTGAGGAAACACTTAGATGGAAGAGAAAATCCGGGATGGAAATGGTTTGGTTGATGACCAGGACCTGCATAGGGCACCACTCCCATTAATAATGGGTGCGGCATAGGTGAGATGTCTTCTGCATTGGACAACCAGTCTCTATTGTTCCTCATTCTCTCCTGGCCGCAGCTCTTTGCAGGTTCGGGTGTCTTGGCTTTCAGCTCTGGGTGACACCTGTCTCCGGGTTCCCTGGAGAACCTCGTCCAGGTTTATGTCTGCGCTGATGTTTTGCGCTTATTTAGGATGGCCTCCTTATTTCTCTTCCGTATCTCGGGGGCCAATTCTCCAATCTTTTTCAGTGAGACAAGAATGGCCCTCTGAAGCTCATCATCCGAGAACTCCATGGGGGTCTCCATTTTCCTTCTATTTGAAAGAATCTCTTGTCTTTTGGTCTTTCTTGTCATATCCAGTTGTTGCGTTTTGACGCCATTTTTGTAGCATCAGTGTCCATGTCCGGTGGCATTATGTCATTTCGCCTAAAGCGAACAATGCCAGCTCTTCATGGATCGCTCTCCTCTCTCTCAGAACCTGATCTCTTTGGCTTGTCTTCACTTGTCGCTATTAGAAAATATTTTTCTTCGTTTATCACGAGAAAAAAATGGCTACCTCACCCTTGTAAGTCGGTAAGGCAGTGATTTCCCTTAGGTGGAACCTGGAATCTAGAATGCGATGATGACATCACATCACTTGTGACATAGATTATCATGATGTCATAGAATAGGATTCTATTAGTTCCTGTCTCTGTAGAGGCGACCAAGCCAATAGTGATCGGCATCTAATTAGTGGAGGCTTTTTGTAACTAAACACCTACCGCATGTGATCACAGGGCACAATTGGTTGCCACTTTAGTACACTTAGTGGTCACATATTCAAGTCCCCGAGTTAATGTAGCAAGAAAAGAAAGATAAAATACAATGTTTAACATCAGGAACATTACAAATCACAATAAAATAAACCCTTCTCCTGCTTTATGATAAAACTATTCCCATAAAAGACATATAAATGTATTTTCCTGCCTTATGGCCATAAAGTAATCACTATGATGTCATCACATTACTTACCTGCAGGAAGATCAGCATAAAAATAAAAAGCAATGGCCGACTTCTCTCAGACAACACAGCAGCCTATTATATACTGTATGGAGGAGCATTATATAGGGCCTATTATATACTGTATGGAGGAGCATTATATAGGGCCTATTATATACTGTATGGAGGAGCATTACATGGGGTCTATTATATACTGTATGGATGAGCATTATATGGGGCCTATTATATACTGTATGGAGGAGCATTATATGGGGCCTATTATATACTGTATGGAGGAGCATTATATAGGGCCTATTATATACTGTATGGAGGAGCATTATATGGGGCCTATTATATCTGTATCGAGGCGCATTATATGGGGCCTATTATATACTGTATGGAGGAGCATTATATTAGGCCTATTACATACTGTATGGAGGAGCATTATATGGGGCCTATTATATACTGTATGGAGGCGCATTATATGGGGCCTATATATATACTGTATGGAGGAGCATTATATTAGGCCTATTACATACTGTATGGAGGAGCATTATACAGTTAGGTCCATAAATATTTGGACAGAGACAACATTTATCTAATTTTGGTTCTAGACATTACCACAATGAATTTGAAACAAAACAAATCAGATGCAGTTGAAGTTCAGACTTTCAGCTTCATTTGAGGGTATCCACATTAAAAATTGGATGAAGGGTTTAGGAGTTTCAGCTCCTTAACATGTGCCACCTGTTTTTAAAGGGACCAAAAGTAATTGGACAATTGACTCCAAGGCTATTTCATGGACAGGTGTGGGCAATCCCTTCATTATATCATTCTCAATTAAGCAGATAAAAGGGCTGGTGTTGATTTGAGGTGTGGTGTTTGCTTTTGGGAAAGGGTTTAGCTGTGAAGGAAACATGTGGTCAAAGGAGCTCTCCATGCAGGTGAAACAAGCCATCCTTAAGCTGCAAAAACAGAAAAAACCATCCGAGAAATTGCTACAACATTAGGAGTGGCAAAATCTACAGTTTGGTACATCCTGAGAAAGAAAGAAAGCACTGGTGAACTCATCAATGCAAAAAGACCTGGGCGCCCACGGAAGACAACAGTGATGGATGATCGCAGAATACTCTCCATGGTGAAGAGAAACCCCTTCACAACAGCCAACCAAGTGAACAACACTCTCCAGGAGGTAGGCTATCAATAATCCAAATCTACCATAAAGAGAAGACTGCATGAAAGTAAATACAGAGGGTTCACTGCACGGTGCAAGCCACTCATAAGCATCAAGAATAAAAAGGCTAGACTGGACTTTGCTAAAAAACATCTAAAAATGCAGCACAGTTCTGGAAGAACATTCTTTGGACAGATGAAGCCAAGATCAACCTCTACCAGAAAGATGGAAAGAGTAAAGTATGGCGAAGGCGTGGTACAGCTCATGATCCAAAGCATACCACATCATCTGTAAAACACTGCAGAGGCAGTTTTGATGGCTTGGGCATGCATGGCTGCCAGTGGCACTGGGTCACTAGTGTTTATTGATGATGTGACACAGGACAGAAACAGCCGAATGAATTCTGAGGTATTCAGAGCCATACTGTGTGCTCAGATCCAGCCAAATGCAGCCAAACTGATTGGTCGTCGTTTCATACTACAGATGGACAATGACCCCAAAAAATAAAGCCAAAGCAACCCAGGAGTTTATTAAAGCAAAGAATTGGAATATTCTTGAATGACCAAGTCAGTCACCTGATCTCAACCCAATTGAACATGCATTTCACTTGTTAAAGACTAAACTTCAGACAGAAAGGCCCACAAACAAACAGCAAACTGAAAACCACCGTAGTGAAGGCCTGGCAGAGCATCAAAAAGAAGGAAACACAGTGTCTGGTGATGTCCATGAGTTCAAGACTTCAGGCAGTCATTGCTAACAAAGGGTTTTCAACCAAGTACTAGAATGAACATTTTATTTACAATTATTTAATCTGTCCAATTACTTTTGGTCCCTTTAAAAACAAGGTGGACATGTTAAGGAGCTGAAACTCCTAAACCCTTCATCCAATTTTAATGTGGATACCCTCAAATGAAAGCTGAAAGTCTGAACTTCAACTGCTCTGATTTGTTTTGTTTCAAATTCATTGTGGTAATGTCTAGAACCAAAATTAGATAAATGTTGTCTCTGTCCAAATATTTATGGACCTAACTGTATAGGGCCTATTATATACTGTATGGAGGAGCATTATATGGGGCCTATTATAAACTGTATGAAGGCGCATTATATGGGGCCTATTATATACTGTATGGAGGAGCATTATATTAGGCCTATTACATACTGTATGGAGGAGCATTATATTAGGCCTATTACATACTGTATGGAGGAGCATTATATGGGGCCTATTATATACTGTATGGAGGAGCATTATATGGGGCCTATTATATACTGTATGGAGGTGCATTATATTAGGCCTATTATATACTGTATGGAGGAGCATTTTTTGGGGCCCATTATATACTGTATGGAGGAGCATTATATGGGGCCTATTATTACTGTATGGAGAGCATTATATTAGGCCTATTATATACTGTATGGAGGGGCATTTATATGGGTCTTATTATATATTTATGGAGGAGCATTATATAGGCCTATAATATACTGTATGGAGGAGTATTATATGGGCTATAATATGCTGTATGGAGGAGCATTATATAGGGCCTATTATATACTGTATGGAGGAGCATTATATGGAGCCTATTATATACTGGAGGAGCATTATATTAGGCCTATAATAACTGTATGGAGGAGTATTATATGAGGCCTATAATAATACTGTATGGAGAAGTATTATATGGGGCCTATTATATACTGTATGGAGGAGCATTTTATGGGGCCTATTATATACTGTATGGAGGAGTATTATATGGGGCCTATAATATACTGCATGGAGGAGCATTATATGGGCCTATAATATACTGTATGGAGGAGCATTATATGGGGCCTATTATATACTGTATGGATGAGCATTTTTATGGGCCTATTATATACTGGAGGAGCATTATATTAGGCCTATAAATATACTGTATGGAGGAACATTATATAGGTCTTATTATATATTGTATGGAGGAGCATTATATGAGGCCTATAATATACTGTATGGAGGAGTATTATATGAGGCCTATTAATATACTGTATGGAGGAGTATTATATAGAGCCTATAATATACTGTATGGAGGAGCATTATATAGGTCTTATTATATATTTTATGGAGGAGCATTATATTTAGGCCTATAATATACTGTATGGAGGAGTATTATATGGGGCCTATTATATACTGTATGGAGGAGCATTATATTAGGCCTATTATATACTGTATGGAGGAGTATCATATGGGGCCTATTATATAGTGTATGGAGGAGCATTATATTAGGCCTATTATATACTGTATGGAGGAGCATTTTATGGGGCCTATTATATACTGTATGGAGGAGTATTATATGGGGCCTATAATATACTGTATGGAGGAGCATATATAGGGCCTATTATATACCATATGGAGGAGCATTATATGGAGCCTGTTCTATACTGTATGGAGGAGCATTATATGAGGCCTATTATATACTGTATGGAGGAGCATTATATGAGGCCTATAATATACCATATGGTGGAGCATTATATGGAGCCTGTTATATACTGTATGGAGGAGCATTATATGAGGCCTTAAATATACCATATGGAAAAGCATTATATGGGGCTTACTATATATTGTGTGGAGCATTATATGGGGCTTATTTTATATTGTATGGAGGAGCATTACATGGGACTAGTGTTGAGCGATACGATAATGCAAATATCGGCTATCGGCCGATATTAGCTCTATCGGCCTTTCGATAATTCGTTTCGATATTTTGTCTTATCGAATAACCGGAATCGGAAGTTCCCATAATTCTTTGAGAGGCAATGTGATTTTATTCAGCCAATGAGGAATCCTAAGAAGTGTGGGCACATCCTGTAATGCTGCGGTCATGTTAACTAATGGCATGGCTGTGATTGGCTGCTGAAATTATGTCAGAATGCACTATAAAAGGTGCCGCCGCCATTTTAGCGTCACTGTGCTGTGAATTCAGTAAGGGACAGAACGCTGCTGTGCTGACTCTGAGGGACAGTTAGAGATTGCGATTTAGTGTACTGTGCTGTAGGCAGGCTAGCACCAACCGCTGTGTAAAGCTTCCTTTTGCCTGCAGTGTTTTAACAGCTCTGCAAGGTGTGTGTGAGTGCAGGTGACGCTGCAGTTTGCTCTGCATGCAACGCTGTCTGTAGGCATCTGCACCTGTCACTCACAGACTCTTTTTTTTTTCCTTCAGTGTAATTCTTGCTGCTCCATGCAATTTAACTATTAGTGTGACGCGCTTCCATCCGTATCCAATACATTGGTTGCAAACACTATAGAAGTAGACAAAGGAGTAGCCTTTCACAGATTGTGATTTGTGAACAGTTGTGTTTCAGTGTTCACTTCAGTCTCTGCGTAAATAACCACACTTAGGCCTTAAGTTATAACTTTTCTGACTTTCTTTATCAATCTACCAAGATGAAGAAGTCAGTGAGTAAGGCACGTGGTCGTGGCCGTGGAGTTTCAGCAGGGAGAGGACGTGGGGATTCTGTGGCTGCTGCCGCACCCAGTGATACAGCATCCACCAGTTTTCCCCGTGAGCGTTCCTTTATGCGCACTTTTGTAGGAGCTCAGCGTACCCCCCTGCTGCGGGAAGAACAAATTGAAGCCGTTGTTGGTTGGATGGCAGCCAATGCATCGACTTCAATTCCTTCCACCTCCTCTCAGGAACACAACACTGTTGAGCAACCATCTGTCTGTTCACCGCCTGTCAAATTGCCAAGGCAGTCAGAGAGTTCTGTACAGGAGCCAGCTGAGTCTCTGCTTCTGTTCTCAGAATCTGTTGGCTCGCAAACACGGGCACAGGCAAGCAGCATTCTGCAATTTGAAGAAGAGGGAGTATGCAGTGATGCGCAACAGCTGTGTCTCTCTCAATCTGAAGAGGCGGGTGAGCCAGTGCCGATGACAGCACACCGCAGAACGCATCTTATGATGATGATGAGACTCAGGTGCCAGGTTTTGTGGAGCATGGTGCTGCCCAGACCATCCAACAGCAGCAGGTGTTGGAAGAGGGTAGTGGAGATGATGAAGTCCGAGACCCAACATGGCGTGAGCAACAGCAAGGTGGTGGGAGCAGCTCTGAGGAAGAGATTGTCCCAACGGTACAAAGAGGAGGGAGAGGTAGGCTGCAGACTCGCTTGCCTGTAGCCTCCAGTTTGGCACCTGTTGGGAGCAGTTCTCTTAGAAATGTCAAAATTGGCGCTCCCATGACTTGCACTGCGTGGTCCTTTTTTGACAGACTTGTAGATAATATTTGCTATGTTCAATGCAAGCTGTGTAAGCAAAAAGTTAAAAGAGGTAAAAATATCAGGAACCTGAATACCACAAATATGTGGACACATGTACGGACAAAGCACGTAGCTGAGTTCCAAAGACACACTGGAGATGTAGGCCAACCTACAGCAGCACCTACATCTTTACGTCATGTTCGAGCCTCTACCTCCAGCTCTCACACACCTGTTTTGGCTTCCTCACAGGATCTCCATGGAAGAACCTCGGTCACTGTTGTCCATAGACAAACTGTTATTCCACCCACTGCAGCAAGTTCACAGTCATCGTCACACTCCCAGTACAAAAAACAGCCATCGGTAACACAGGCATGGGATAAAAGACGGCCATACTCGGCAAACCATCCACGAGCACAGGCTCTGAATGCTGGCCTTGCAAAACTCCTGTCCCTTGAAATGCTGTCATTCAGGCTGGTGGAGACTGACAGTTTCAGGAACTTTATGGCATTGGCATGTCCCACAATATAATGTGCCAAGCCGATTTTATTTCAGCAGGCAAGCTGTCCCTGCTCTGCAAAAACATGTCGAGGGAAACATTAAACATGCGCTACTAAACGCCGTCAGTAGCAGGGTCCACCTGACCACCGATGCGTGGACCAGTACCCATGGCCAGGGACGATACCTTTCCCTCACTGCCCATTGGGTCAATGTTGTGGAGCCGGGTACAGATCTTGCCAGTGGCGCTGTACGTGTTCTGCCAACTCCAAGGATTGCAGGAATCCAGTCTGTGCACATTGATTCCTCCTCCTACTCCAGTTCCTCAGAATCATCGCTGCACGAGCCGTCACGGTATACCTCCACATGGACCCGTGAACGCTTACCTGTTGCGACCGATATGAGCAAAGCCGTGGCCAAACGTCAACAGGCCGTCCTGAAATTAATTCCCATGGGGAATCGAAGCCACACAGCGCAGGAGCTCTGGGATGCCATCAAGCAGGAGAGCGACGTGTGGTTTTTGTCAGCTAATCTGCAGCCAGGCTTGGTAGTGTGTGACAATGGCCGAAATCTGGTGGCAGCTCTGGGCCTTGGCAACCTCACTCACATACCATGTCTGGCACATGTGTGTCGACCCGCCACCACAATTGTGGATTACCAGGGCAATGGGGTACTCAGAGCCGAGCCCATGGAAGTCTATGGGGATGTCACAGGTAGCGGTGGCTCGGTCTGTGGCCCTGGCGGTCTGGCGTATGTTGGGGGAATATTTACAGGGGATAGATATATTTACAGTTCGTGACGCCACCTGTAGTCTCTGGTAATTTGTACCAGCGCTGCTGTAGATCTCTGAGGGGATGGTGAGGCAGCTAGATGTCGGGTCCCCTACAGGTGGGACTCTTCCCTCAGGTCGATGGTTATGGTGGGGTTGTGCAGGCATGCAATTAAATAACTCAGTCTCACACCGTCAGCGTCTTTCCATACCTTTTACTTGTAAGATGGTAAGGCAGGTCCCAGGGAGGCTGATGGGGTTGATGGAGGATGAGTTTTGAGGCAACGGCTGAGCAAGGCAGGGGCCTCCTTTACTTTCCAATGATGATGAGTCCAACCAGCATAAAGCGTAGTTCACTCCTGAAACTTCAGCTATTTCAAAGCTGTACTGCCCGGTCACTTTTGTGGTGGAGCCTTCCAGTGATGAAACTAGGTTCTTCTATGCTTGGCCTAGCTCAAAGTTCCTATTCCACCTGACCCCTGTTACGTACTGACACTTCAAGGGCTGCTTTCTGTTACCTAAGGTCCAGTAAGCCTCTGGTTTTTCTACCACTATGCGTGAAGCTATAGTGATGCTTCGGTCTCCAGTGACCGGTGACAACGTGCAGGATACTTCAATCCTAAAGCACTTCTGATTTCCTTCCACTGTGCCTTTCGACTTGCTCAAACTCTCAATCTCAGCACTGACTAGGCTAAGGTGAACTGGCTCACCTGTACTAGCCTCCACTACTGTACTGTCTCTCTGAATCGACAGGAATCTTGGTGCTCCAGACAGGCACTCCTTCTCCCTCCCTTCACCTCAGGAGACACTACTAGACTCTCTTGTGCTAAAAACCACACCCCTCTACACCCCTGCTGGGTGTGTCCGAAGTATATGTGATGTCATGTAGAGCCCTTAACCGTTACCTCTCCACTCATCCTCCTGGTATTGTGTACCTTAAATACCAGGGCTACACATTCCCCCATGGTAAACGACAGCACTCCCGGGCTGTGAAATACAAAGAGACAATTTTGTTTATGCATTAAACATTAACATTAACTCGTCCCATCCGGGAGGTAAGGATTTCTTGAACGCTGCAAACAAAACATTAAATATAGAAAAATACAAAATATTAAATAGACATGTTCATATAATAAACGGCAAGATTCTTGTGAAGGACCCGCACCAAACCTTCAACGTGGGTCCTGGGTGGGCTGCAGGACATATGAATGCAGACCTCACTCAGTGCCACACCACACGGGTTTTATGTTCAGAGGTAAGTCAAGGCTTCGTGTGAAACCATTATAAGGCACCTTAGTGCAACTATTTACAAGATAAGTTCTGGTCTGGCACAGTCCTCAGCCTCTCAGTCCATTATAAGACACATATATATATATACTTTTTACAATATTCACATTAATTTGTTATAATTACTGCTGGTATCGAATGGGTATCTTCCCTTTTGTGATTCGCTCTGATCTACGTGGAGTAGCTTCAGGTATATTAAGTTGTGATCTGTCTGCACTGCGTAACGGCAAACTATAGAACTGCCTCAATCTTTCTATGGATCTGGCAAGCGTACTGATGGCTGGGCGGTGTGAGTCAGCTTCACCAGGGATCCCATAGTATGGGGCGCTGCTTCTGATGATCCTTCTTGAGATTCCGTAGGTTGAGGTGTTGCTGGAATGGGTAACTCCTGAACGGACTCAACTGGCACCACGGACACAACTGGAGGTAGAACTTCCTCTTGTGGCTGATAAAACTGCAACACCGGAACTATTACAGCATCTCCCAGTCGGGGCCAATCCGCAGGAAAATCTCCCAGATCCGTGTGTATGACCTCTTCCTTTCCTTCCTCTTGATTGATGACAGGGTTCTTTTCACAAAACTTTAAGGGTACTGGACACAATTTCAAATGGTCTCTGGACACAGTGGTTATTGTTCTTCCTCCGTCCTTACTGATGATACAAACTTTTCTGTTGTCATATTTAGAATCTTGTACAACGTAGGGTTCTTGTTCCCACTGGTTATCCAATTTGTGCATTTTCCTTTTCCTTTTTAATACCACTTCTCCAGGCATCAAAGGCTTGGCAGGAGCATTTCTGTTGTAAATATCTTCCTGTTTCTCCCGTGCCTTGTTGAGACTTTCTTCTACACAGATTTGCACTCGTCTGTACTGCTCTTGCCGATTGATGTCCCAGTTTTCAATGGCGTCGTCTGCCTCCGGTTCTACCACTCCAAGTTCTAAATCCATTGGTAGTCTTCCGGGCCTTGCTCTCATAAGATAGGCTGGAGTGCAGTTAGTGGAACTTACAGGTATATGGTTATACAAGTCAACCAAATCAGGTAGTAAGTCCGGCCATCGATTTCTGTCTTCCAACGGTATGGATCTCAACAAGTCAAGGACAATATGGTTCATTTTTTCGCAAAGACCGTTGGTTTGAGGGTGGTATGGCGTTGTTCTAATTTTCTTGCACCCGTACATGTGACAGAATTCCTTGAATAAATCAGCTTCGAAAGCAGGTCCTTGATCGGTTAATACTTGCTCCGGATACCCATGCGGTCTGCAGAAGCTTGCTTGAAAGGTTTTCGCGGCCGTCACTGCGGTCTGATCCTTAACTGGAACAACCACCAGAAATCTGGAGTAATGGTCCACCATGGTCAGGGCGTATGAGTATCCAGATCTACTTGGCGACAGTTTGACGTGGTCCAGGGCCACAATCTCCAGGGGGCGAGTCGTCCGGATAGGTTGCAGGGGTGCCTTCTGACTACCGTAGTCCTTCCTTCTGAGACCACAGGGTCCACAGTTCCGACACCACCTCTCAATGGAGCTGCGCATCCCTACCCAGTAGAACCGGCATCTCAACAGGGTCTCCAGCTTTCTCCAGCCAAAGTGTCCTGCTTGATCGTGGTATGCTTCCAACACCATTGGGACGTCTGCCTTGGGGACCACGATTTGCCAGACCATCTCATGGGTTCTGGGGTTGACGTATCTCCTGCACAACTTCTCACGGTATAGGAACAACCTGCTTTTCTCGTTCCACAAGAGCTTGGCTGACATAGGTGCATCCTTTTCCAAAGAGGAGCCTTCCTGTCTTAACAACTCCTTGATGCGGCTGACCACTGGATCACTGTCCTGAGTCTCTTTCCAGCTGTGATGGGGTAAAGGATTTAATGTTGCACCATACTGCTTTCTGTTGACTCGATGCTCGTGGACTACCCCATTTCGATGGAACGCAGGTAGCTCAATTTCTTCCAGGTCGTCCGATTCTTCTTCCGTATCAGAGTCATGCGGCATTCGAGACAATGCGTCAGCATTAGCATTCTTTCGACCTGCCCGGTACTTGATAGTAAACTGGTAATTGGACAACCGAGCCATCCATCGCTGCTCCATGGCACCCAGCTTGGCGGTTTCCAGGTGCGTTAAGGGGTTGTTATCTGTAAACGCAGTGAACCGATTGGAGGCCAGATAATGCTTAAATCTTTCAGTAATGGCCCAGACCAGCGCCAGAAACTCCAGCTTGAAGCTGCTATAATTTTCCGGATTCCTTTCAGTTGGCCTGAGTTTTCTGCTGGCATATGCGATGACTTTTTCTTGGCCATTCTGCTTCTGACTGAGAACTGCTCCCAACCCTTCATTACTGGCGTCGGTGTACAACAGGAACGGTTGGCTGTAATCAGGATAGGTTAAGATCTCATCACCTGTAAGGATCTCTTTCATCTTTGGAATGCTTCAGCCTGTTCCTTACCCCAATTAAAGGGAGGGTTTCTGCTCTTTAGGGATTGTCCTACTAGGAGGTCCTGTAAAGGAGCTGCCTTCTTCGTGTAATCTTTCACGAATCTCCTGTAGTAACCCGTTAGTCCCAGGAACTGTCGCACTTCCTTAAGGTTCTTCGGCTCCGGCCACTTCTGGATGGCAGTGACTTTCTCTGGGTCCGGCGCTACTCCTTCCGAACTGACGATGTGCCCCAAGTATTGTACCTTCTGTTTGAGTAGATGGCATTTTGAGGGTTTTAATTTCATCCCGTACCTGGACAGGGACTCGAATACTTCTGCCAGGTGCTTCAGATGATCCTCATAAGTCTTGGAATACACGATGACGTCGTCTAGGTATAGCAGCACGGTTTCAAAATTGAGATGTCCCAGGCAGTTCTCCATCACTCTCTGAAATGTTCCTGGGGCACTACTGAGCCCAAACGGCATTCTGTCGAACTCACAGAGCCCCATTGGGGTGGTGAAAGCCGTTTTCTCACGATCCTCCTCAGCCACAGCCACTTGCCAGTAACCACTAGTCAGATCAAGGGTAGAAAAGTAGTTAGCCGTTTTCAGAGCAGCTAATGATTCCTCTATGCGTGGTAACGGGTATGCATCCTTGTGTGTTATGCGGTTCACCTGCCTGTAATCCACACACATTCTCATACTACCATCTTTCTTTTTAACCAGAACTAGAGGGGCTGCCCAGGGGCTACAACTATCCCTTATCACCCCGGCCTTCTTCATATCATGCAACATTTCTTTAGCCTTCTGATAATGGGCTGGGGGTATAGGCCTATACCGCTCCTTGATGGGAGGATGACTGCCTGTAGGGATATGATGTTGGACTCCCTTAATTACCCCAAAATCAAGTGGGTGCTTGCTAAACACTTGGGCATACTCTTGCACCACCCGTAATACCCCTTGCTTCTGGTGAGCGGGAGTGGTGTCCGTCCCAACATGGAGTTGCTGACACCATTCCGCCACCTGAGTTGCTGGGTCATTGTCCTCCGCTATTTGACAGGAGTCTAAGGACTCAGCCGGAAGAATAGAATTATTGTCGACAGCATGTAGTTTAGCAATGGTTGCATAACGGGGTAAGTTTACCTCATCATCTCCCCAATTGAGAAGCCGTACCGGTACTCTTCCATTCACCACTTCTACTACTCCCCTAGCAGTCATAAGTGTAGGTCTATGTTCTGAATGGTGGGGTTCTACTACAGCTTGGTAATTCTGTCCTCTCAGACCTATGGCTGCCCTGCACCAGATAATCATTTCACTCATTGGGGGTATCACAATAGGATCCGAGTCAGTGACCCGTACATTACCAATTTCGCCGTCTGTAAGCTTCGCTTGCTGCTGACACACCAGGGCTCGGATCTCTCTTTGGATTACTCCCTTCTGCCTTGGTCGGGCAATCTCAGCGAGCTGTTGGAGCAAGAACACAACTTCTCCCAAACAATTACCGATAATGTTAGTGCCCAAAATTATATTTAAACCGTTCTCCTCATTTGCAGTCTTTACTACCAGAAGCCCCTGGTCTTTCAACTCCTCTCTGCCCACCTTTACATCTACACATTTTGTCCCGAGTACTTCTACAGGAAGACCATTAGAAGCATATACGGTAAAGTCAGGGCTCGGGGGTTTAAGACTGTCCATTGACCAGTACTTAGTATATAGGGCATCAGGTATTAGGGTCACTTGGGACCCAGTGTCTAACAATGCCGGAACTGCAATACCATCTAGGATGATAGACAGGTAGGGTCGCCCACCCACATACCTGCGGTTCCAGTCTAAGGGGCCTGACGGGTATTCTCCTGGGTGTTGGCCCTTGGACCCAGGTTCTGCCCGTTTAAAGGACACTGTGGAGACATATGACCTTTCCGGTTGCATCGATAACAGATGATCTCTCGACGAGGAGGGTGTTGATCAGAGGTCGCTCCTGGGGTGGCGTTGTCCTCCTCCGGGGGGGCGACGTCTTCTTTCTTCTCCGGTGCATCCACGGGACGTCTTCTGGGCAGTCAGCTAACAAGATCTTCCCTTCCTCCTCTTTCCGCAGCTGCAGGGCACTCATTACAGCAGCCAGATTTTTAGTCAGCTGGCGCACCTCTGAGCGCAGACAGTCCAATTCACTAGGAGGTGTCACCTGCGCTTTGGCTTCAGCCACTAGCGGGGAACAGGGGTTACTGCCGGTTCCAGAGTGACTTCAGCCTGACGATGTTGGGTTGCCACCTCAGGTTTGCCCAGGGGCCGCAGCCCTTTTATTGCCATGTCTTTTAGGGCATCAAAGGTAGCATCCGGATGATCTAAGGACCACCAGTTTACAGTTCTGCGTTCCTCTTGGGATCTCAATCCCTGGATAAATTGTTCTTTCAGCATTTTATTCTCATCGATAGCATTTAAATTATTAATCTGCTTAAGAGCTCTCAGGGCTCCTTGTAGTCGGCAAGCGTAGTCCCGGATGCTGTCACCTGGCTGTTGTGAACAGTGATAGAAGGCCATCCGGAGATCCGTTTCTGTGCGGTCTTCAAATATGGCATGCAGCTTAAGGAAGATCGCAGGTACCGACTCCTGATCAACGGTATCCCAAGTCTCCACTTCCCTCTCAGCAGCGCCAGTTAGCTGCCCTATTAGCACAGCAGCTTTTTGTCTCTCAGGCATGGAGTACATTTCTAGGATGCTGCATAACTTCCGCTTGAAGCCTGCTAATGTGCCTGGCTCACCGCTGTACTGGGGAAGCCATTTCGCCCCAGGCATATATGGGAGCGTTAGTGGCATGATCGGGACTACCGGACTGGGTGCGGGGCCTGCGCCCCCATCTGGCGCTACAATACCAGGCGGTGCGGGATTGGGGCCTCCGGCCGGGGCCGCACTGTCAGCCGGTTGTTGTGACATCTTAGCGCCCCCTTGGTTAAACGGAGCCTACCGGTTTCAGATGCTGCTACTTCACAGGCACAGCAGTGGGAACAGGACCTTCGTCGCAGGCGCTCTGATGTCAGAGCGTTCACTTCCTGTTGCAGGACCTGCCGCTGAGTCAGAGCCGGGGGCGTGTCCAAGACTTTGCGCGCTCTTTCAGGTACGCCCACCTTCTTCTCCAGCGCCTCAGGGCGCGAATATGGCGGCAAATATGGCGGTATTTGGCGCCAAACAATAGCAACAGTCTTTTTCACCAAAACACTCCACAGGCACACAGGGCTCGCAATGCTGCAAGTTTCGTATCCTGTTCGTGACGCCAAAGTTTTGTGTCGACCCGCCACCACAATTGTGGATTACCAGGGCAATGGGGTACTCAGAGCCGAGCCCATGGAAGTCTATGGGGATGTCACAGGTAGCGGTGGCTCGGTCTGTGGCCCTGGCGGTCTGGCGTATGTTGGGGGAATATTTACAGGGGATAGATATATTTACAGTTCGTGACGCCACCTGTAGTCTCTGGTAATTTGTACCAGCGCTGCTGTAGATCTCTGAGGGGATGGTGAGGCAGCTAGATGTCGGGTCCCCTACAGGTGGGACTCTTCCCTCAGGTCGATGGTTATGGTGGGGTTGTGCAGGCATGCAATTAAATAACTCAGTCTCACACCGTCAGCGTCTTTCCATACCTTTTACTTGTAAGATGGTAAGGCAGGTCCCAGGGAGGCTGATGGGGTTGATGGAGGATGAGTTTTGAGGCAACGGCTGAGCAAGGCAGGGGCCTCCTTTACTCTCCAATGATGATGAGTCCAACCAGCATAAAGCGTAGTTCACTCCTGAAACTTCAGCTATTTCAAAGCTGTACTGCCCGGTCACTTTTGTGGTGGAGCCTTCCAGTGATGAAACTAGGTTCTTCTATGCTTGGCCTAGCTCAAAGTTCCTATTCCACCTGACCCCTGTTACGTACTGACACTTCAAGGGCTGCTTTCTGTTACCTAAGGTCCAGTAAGCCTCTGGTTTTTCTACCACTATGCGTGAAGCTATAGTGATGCTTCGGTCTCCAGTGACCGGTGACAACGTGCAGGATACTTCAGTCCTAAAGCACTTCTGATTTCCTTCCACTGTGCCTTTCGACTTGCTCAAACTCTCAATCTCAGCACTGACTAGGCTAAGGTGAACTGGCTCACCTGTACTAGCCTCCACTACTGTACTGTCTCTCTGAATCGACAGGAATCTTGGTGCTCCAGACAGGCACTCCTTCTCCCTCCCTTCACCTCAGGAGACACTACTAGACTCTCTTGTGCTAAAAACCACACCCCTCTACACCCCTGCTGGGTGTGTCCGAAGTATATGTGATGTCATGTAGAGCCCTTAACCGTTACCTCTCCACTCATCCTCCTGGTATTGTGTACCTTAAATACCAGGGCTACACACATGTGCTCAACTTGGTCGTGCAGAGTTTTTTGAGGGACTATCTGGATCTTGATGCACTGCTGCACAAGGTCCGCCTAGAGTGCGCTCACTTGCGACGTTCCAGCATGGCCAGATCGCGCATTGCAGCTCTGCAAGTCAGATTTTGCCTTCCTGAACATCGCATCATATGTGACGTACCCACCAGGTGGAATTCCACGTTACATATGTTGGAGCGGTTGTGTGAGCAGCAGCCAGCAGTAATGGAGTATCAGCTGCAACAGGCGCAATCAACTCGCAATTTGCGCCGTTCACACTTCACCACTACTGAGTGGGCCTCTATGAAGGACATCTGCGACGTTTTGCGTGCGTTTGATGTCTCAACGCGGATGGCGAGTGCAGATGATGCACTAGTCAGCATGACTGTCCCCCTTATCTGCCTGCTTCAGAAATCACTGAAAGCACTAAAGGAAGAGGTTTTGAAACAGGTGGAGGATGAGGAGTCACAAATTCAATTACCTTCAGGACAGTCAGCGCAACGTGGTTCCTCACAAAGGGCTGGGCAGGGCTCACTTTGTGAGGAGGATGAGGAGGAGGAGGAGTCAATGGAGGAGGAAGAAATCCCTACAGAGGAAGGTACACAACGCTGTAGTCAGTATGTAGAGCGAGGGTGGGGTGATGCAGAGGAGACAGAGATGACGCCTCTTCCAGAGGACAGCCTTTGTTGGCCAGTTGGGAGTCTGCAGCACATGGTTTATTTCATGCTTCAGTGCCTAAGAAACGACCGCCGCATCGCCCACATTCTCAGCACGTCACATTATTGGGTGTACACCCTCCTAAACCCTCGCTACCGGGACAACTTACAAACCCTCATCACACCGGTGAACCGGGACCGTAAAATGCAGGAGTACCAAGACACACTGGTGCAATCCATACTGTTGTACATTCCAGCCGAGAGAGATGCTGCTGCTGCTACTGCTTTACAAAGCAGCTCTGTGCGTCGAGGCAGTGTAGACACCTCTACAACAAGAGGGAGCAGAAGCAGCGCCTCTGCACAGGGCAAGAACTGTATGTTACAAATGTGGCAAAGTTTTGTGACAGCGCCAGCAAGGTCTACACCATCCGAGACGGCTCCAGTCACCAGGAAGAAACGTTTCCGTAAGATGGTGACAGACTACTTGGCTTTCCCTCTAAGTGTACTCCCAGATGCCTCTTCCCCTTTCAAATTTTGGGTCTCTAAGTTGGATACATGGCCAGAGCTTAGCCAGTATGCATTGGAGGTGCTGGCTTGCCCTGCTGCCAGTGTATTATCTGAGCGTGTCTTTAGTGCTGCAGGTGGTGTAGTAACAGACCGTCGCATGCGACTATCCTCAGAGAATGTAGACCGGCTTACTTTTCTGAAAATGAACAAGGCATGGATCTCACCTGAATTTGCCTGTCCGTTTTCAGATTAAATAACTGTTTGGCAACGTTTTCCATGTCTCCGGTTATGTTCATCTTTCTACCACCTGAACTCTACTCCCTGGGCTACAACACCGCCATTTGTTGCTCGTAAGTAATTGGCAGGGGTACTGACTCCTGGCCAGCCTGGTTACAGCACGACAGCTGTTTCCTGGCAGTGTGAACGTCAATTATCCTCCAATAAGTTGTGCTGTCGTGTTGCATTCGGGTTAGCCGACTCTATGGTGCCTGCAGTTTAGGTGATTCCTATGTGTGCTGTGGGATATGTAAATAAAGGCGGTTTCCATTGTGACAATAGGATAAGCACCCACTGTAGGACTGTGTGATTCTGTAACTGCGGACGGCTTGCGTCCTGTCAACTTACATTTTCATGGGTGCGTTCTTCTACCCGTCCGGGGTCCAGTACCGTCAAGTGGTTCTCCCCAGTGCCTTTGGCCTAGGTGCCTCCATCTCCGTATCCGAGTTCCAGCAACGTCTGCTGGTCCTTGGTAGTGCTTTGGAGCACAGGTACCTCCTGCTTAGTAACCGTGTCACAGTAACGTCAGCTGGTACTCGGTTGTGACATTGCCTCTTTTCCTTCTGCTACCCGTCCGGGGTCCAGTACCGTCAAGTGGTTCTCCCCAGTGCCTTTGGCCTAGGTGCCTCCATCTCCGTATCCGAGTTCCAGCAACGTCTGCTGGTCCTTGGTAGTGCTTTGGAGCACAGGTACCTCCTGCTTAGTAACCGTGTCACAGTAACGTCAGCTGGTACTCGGTTGTGACATTGCCTCTTTTCCTTCTGCTACCCGTCCGGGGTCCAGCACAGTCAGCTGGTCCTTGTAACTTCCATTGTCTCTTGCTCCATCTGATACCCGTCAGGGTTCCAGTAACGTCAGCTGTTTCTCGGAAATTAGACGACATTAAAGACCACCCAGAAGAAGATGACGACAACAAGGACGACGAGCATGAAGCCAACCAGCCTGAACACCATCACAAAGAAAAAATAAAAGATTACCAAGAAGAAGATCACCAACAGGACAAAGAAGGTTAAGACAAACTACAAGATACAGAACAAGAGACAGAAGAACAATAAGCAGAAGATCAAAAAGCAGAAGAACATGAAGTATAAGACCAAAATGAAGAGCAAAATATATGCTCTAAATTCTAAGCAGAAGAAGACTAAGCAGTGTATGGGGGTGAGTCCGTTCCTCCTCGTGGTGCCCCTGGAAAATGCCTGCTGCTGCTGCAGGCTAAACTGAACACGGACAAAGTCAAATACTGTTGTAATTTAAATCTTTTGTGACAGCAAGAACGGAAGGATGAACAATTCATACTTTTACAGATTACAAGTACAGGAATCTCTGTCACAAATAAGAATATGATGAAGAAGATGAAGAGGAAGAAGATGAAGAATTTGAATATGAAGAAGATTAATTAGTTTAATAATAACAATATGAGTAATGTAAACAAAAACATGAATAGCAAGAAGTTTAAGAAGAAAATTAAGAAGGTGAAGATGAAGAATAATTTGATGAGAAAGATGATGCTGCTGCTGAAGATTATGAAGGAGAAAGTGTGGCACTGGCAAAAGTTAAAAAGGTGAAGAGCATGGAAGTTGTTAAACATAGATATTTGCCAAAATAGAAAAAAGGTTAACAACATTGTCAATTTGTTAGTCAATCCAAATGTATTTCCAAAAAAAAATATATGAATGCTATTCCAATGCATTGGGTTAAACATGTATGCCTTTATTGTCTCCTCAACCTCCCCCAATACATTCTACATTAGTCTTTGTTGTTTTCCTTCATGTACAATTAACCAACAAGGCAAGAATGGTTTTTTTTAATTTCGATATTTTGTTCCCATAGACTTACATGGGACTTCCGGTATCGAAATCGGATATCGACGATATTTAGTGCTATCGGCGATACAATTTCGATACGATATTTTTAGATATCGAGCAATATCGCTCAACACTACATGGGACCCATTATATATTGTATGGAGGAGCATTATATGGGGCCTATTATATACTGTATGGAGGAGCATTTTATGGGGCTTATAATATACTAAATGGAGAAGCATTATATGGAGCCTATTATATACTGTATGGAGGAGCATTATATGAGGCCTATAATATACCATATGGAGGAGCATTATATGGGGCTTACTATATATTGTGTATGTAGAGCATTATATGGGGCTTATTTTATATTGTATGGAGGAGCATTATATGGGGCTTATTTTATTTTGTATGGAGGAGCATTACATGGGACCCATTATATATTGTATGGAGGAGCATTATATGGTATCCATTATATACTGTATGAAGGAGCATTATATGGGGCCTATAATATACTATATAAGGAGCATTATATGGGGCTTACTATATATTGTGTGGAGCATTATATTGGGGCTTATTTTATATTGTATAGAGGAGCATTATATGGGCCTTGTTTTATATTGTATGGAGGAGCATTACATGGTACCCATTATATACTGTATGGAGGAGCATTATATGGGGCCCACTATATACTGTATGGAAGAACATTATATGGGGCCTATTATTTACTGTATGGAGGAAGGAGGATTATATGGCACCATGACAGAAGATCAGCTCTCCACTCTCCTGTCACGATCACACTTAACCACTTGCGCGCTTGACCCACTCCCGTCCCACCTCATCCCTAACTTTGCCACAGTCTTCATCCCTACTCTCACACACCTCTTCAACCTTTCACTTACAAATGGTGTCCTTCCTTCATCCTTCAAACATGCCTCAATCACTCCCATCCTCAAAAAGCCCTCCCTCGACCCATCCTCTGTGTCTAACTATCGCCCGATATCTTTTCTCCTCTACGCCTCAAAACTACTGGAACAGCATGTATATCTTGAACTGTCCTCCCACATCTCCTCCTGTTCCCTCTTTGACTGTTTACAATCCGGTTTCCGACCGCATCACTCAACTGAAACTGCCCTAACTAAAGTCACTAACGACCTGCTAACCGCCAAGAGCAAGCGACACTACTCTGTCCTCTTTCTCCTGGACCTGTCTTCTGCCTTCGATACCGTGGACCATTCCCTCCTGCTACAGATTCTCTCATCTCTTGGCATCACAGACTTGGCCCTATCCTGGATCTCATCATACCTAACAGACCGAACATTCAGTGTCTCCCTCTCACACACCACCTCCTCACCTCGCCCCCTGTCTGTCGGTGTTCCTCAAGGCTCAGTCCTAGGACCCCTACTCTTCTCCATCTATACCTTCGGCCTGGGACAGCTCATAGAATACAACGGCTTGCAGTATCACCTCTACGCCGATGACACGCAGATCTACCTATCTGGACCTGACCTCACCTCCCTACTGACCAAAATCCCACAGTGTCTGTCTGCTATCTCAGCCTTCTTTTCTGCTCGCTTTCTCAAACTGAACATGGACAAAACAGAATTCATCATCTTTCCCCCACCTCATTCTTCCCCTCCACCAGACCTATCCATCAATGTCAATGGCTGCTCGCTTTCCCCAGTCCCGCATGCTCGGTGCCTTGGGGTGATCCTCGACTCTGCCGTCTCTTTCAAACCACACATCCAAGGCCTCGCCACCTCCTGCCACCTCAAAATCAAAAATATTTCCCGGATCCGCTCATTCCTCAACCATGAAACCACAAAAACACTACTGCACGCCCTTATCATCTCCCGCCTCGACTACTGCAACCTCCTACTGTCTGGCCTCCCCTCTAGCACTCTGGCACCACTCCAGTCCATCCTACACTCTGCTGCCCGACTAATCCACCTGTCTCCCCTATATTCCCCAGCCTCCTCCCTATGCCAGGCCCTTCACTGGCTTCCTAGTGCCCAGAGGCTTCAGTTCAAAACCCTAACCATGACATACAAAGCCATCCACAACCTTTCTCCTCCATACATCTGTGACATGGTCTCCCGCTACCTACCCACACGCAACCTTCGATCCTCTCAAGATCTCCTTCTCAACTCCCCCCTCATCTCTTCTTCCCACAACCGCATACAAGACTTCTCCCGGGCTTCCCCCATGCTCTGGAACTCCCTGCCGCAAAACATCAGACTTTCACCAACAACAGAAACCTTCAAGAAGAACCCGAAGACCCACCTGTTCCGACAAGCCTACAGCCTACAATGATCCTCAGTCTACTGAACCATCGCACGACCAGCTCTACCCTTTCCTAGTGTATCCTCACCCATCCCTGTAGACTGTGAGCCCTCGCGGGCAGGGTCCTCTCTCCTTCTGTACTTGTGTGTCCCTTGTCTAGCACACGTTTATTGTACCTGTCTATATTTTCCCTTTTTATATGTAAAGTGCCATGGAATAAATGGCGCTATATAAATGTGTAATAATAATAATAATAATAATAATAATAATAACAATAATAATAATATGGGACATATTATATACTGTATGGAGGAGAATTATATGGGACCCATTATGTGCTGTATGGAGGAGTATTGTATGAGGTCTATAATATACTATATGGAGGAGCATTATATGGGGCCTATTATATACTGCATGGAGGAGCATTATATGGGGCCTATAATATACTATATGGTGGAGCATTATATGGGCTTATTATATACTGTATGGAGGAGCATTATATGGGGCCTATAATATACCATATGGAGGAGCATTATATGGAGCCTACTATATACTGTATGGAGGAGCATTATATGGGGCCTATAATATACTATATGGAGGAGCATTATATGGAGCCTATTATATATTGTGTGGATCATTATATGGGGCTTATTTTATATTGTATGGAGGAGCATTATATGGGGCTTATTTTATATTGAATGGAGGAGCATTACATGGTACCCATTATATACTGTATGGAGGAGCATTATATGGGGCCCACTATATACTGTATGGAGGAGCATTATATGGGACCCATTATATACTGTATGGAGGAGCATTATATGGTACCCACTATATACTGTATGGAGGAGAATTATATACGATACGATACACTTTATTGATCCCGGGGGGAAATTACATATTACAGCAGCAATACAAACAGCAGTACATAAAATATTAGGACACAAATCTTGCACAGGTATACCAACATTAAATTATAAATAAAAGTGGGTAGTTCAGGTGTATATAAGTCAATGTTAATTGACATTAGTACACCAGTCATCAGTCATTATTTTCTACCACCCTTGTGAAATTATTATACATCCTCATAGCAGTAGGTACAAACGATTTCCTGAATTTCTCCTTCTTGCACCTTAATAGGATTAGACGGCTGCTGAATGTGCTCTTCTGCTTCAAGAACAGCTCGTATAGTGGGTGTGTATTATTGTTCATTATAGCCCTACACTTCTTCTGAATTCTATCCTCCAATACCTCCTCAAAAGAGTCAAGATGGAAGCCAACAGCTGCACTTGCCTTCTTGATAAGTTTGTTGAGCTTATTAGCGTCAGCTACTCACACACTACTGCCCCAGCAAATGATAGCAAAAAGATGGCGCTTGCTACAAAGGACTGGTAGAACATTTCCATCATTTTACTGCACACATTGAACGACCTGAGCTTCCGCAGAAAGTACAGTCTGCTCATTCCCTTCTTGTGAACCTTTTCTGTATGACACCTATATGGGGCCCATTATATACTGTATGGAGGAGCATTATATGAGACCCATTATATATTGTATGGAGGAGCATTATATGGGGCCTATTATTTACTGTATGGAGGAGGATTATATGGGCCTATTATATACTGTATGGAAGAGGATTATATGGGCCTATTATATACTGTATGGAGGAGGATTATATGGAACCCATTATGTACTGTATGGAAGAGCATTATATGGTGCATATTATATAGTGTATGGAGGAAGGAGCATTATATGGGTCCATTATATACTGTATGCAAGAACATTATATGGGGCCCATTATATACTGTGTGGAGGAGCACTATGTGGTGCCTATTATATAGTGTATGGAGGAGCTTTATATGGGTCCCTTTATATATTGTATGGAGGAGCTTTGTATGGGTCCTATTATATACTGTATGGAGCAGCATAATATGGGGCCCACTATATACTGTATTGAGGAGCATTATATGGAGCCTATTATATACTGTATGAGGAAGCATTATATGAGGCCCATTATTTACTGTATGGAGGAGCATTATATGGGCCCATTATATACTGTATGGAAGAACATTATACTGTATGGATACTATTATATACTGTATGGAGGAAGGAGCATTATATGAGACCCATTATAATCTGTATGGAGGAGCATTATATGGGGCTCACTATATATTTTAAGGAGGAGCATTATATGGGCCCCATTATATACTGTATGGAGTTAAATTATATGTGGCCTATTATACACTGTATGGAGCATTATATGGGGCCTATTATATACTGTATGGAGCATTATATGGGGCCTCCTACATACGGCATAGAGCATTTTATGGGACTCATTATATACTTTATGTAACATTAAATGGGGCCTACAATTTACTGTATGGGGCATTATATGTACCCCATTATATACTGTATGGAGGAGGAGTATATGGGTCCCATTATATACTGTATGTAGGAGCATTATATGGGGCCAATTATATACTGTATAGTGGAGCATTATATGGGGCCCATGATATACTGTATGGAGGAACATTATATGGGTTTATTATATCCTTTATGGAGGTTCATCATATGAGTCCCATTATATACGTATCGAGAATTATATTGTGCCCATGATATACTGTATGTAGAAGCATTACATTGGGCCATGTTATATGCGTATGGAGCTTTATATTGGGCCATTATACTGTATGGAGCATTATATGGGACCCATTATTCTACATGGAGAATGAAGCAATATATGTGGCCATTATACTGTATGGAGCACTGTGTGGGGCCTTTATAGTGTATGTAGCATTATATGGGGTCCTTTGTATACTGTATGGAACAATATATATGGCTCGTTATACTGTATGAAGCATTATATTGGGTCCATTATACTATATGGTGCATTATATTGGACCCATTATACTGTATGGTCCATTATATAGGGCCCTTTATACTGTATTGAGCATTTTATGGGGCTAATATACTGCATAGAGCAGTATGTGGTGTCCATAATTCTCTATGGAGGACTATGTGGTGCTCATAATACCGTATGCAGGATTATGTGGTGCCCATAATGATATACAGAGGACTATGTAGTGCCCATAATACTTTATGGAGGACTATGTGGTGCCCATAATACTTTATAGGAGGAGTACTTTTTGGAGGACTATATGGGGCCTATATACTGAATGGAGGACTACGTAGTGCCCAAGTACAGTATGGAGGACTATGTGGTGCCCATATACAGTATGGAGGACTATGTAGTGCCCATAATAATATACGGAGGTGTACGTGGTGAACATAATTCTGTATATATTGTATGGAGGACTATGTGGCGACCATATCACTTTATAGAGGACTGTGATGCCCATAATACTGTATGGAGAACTATATGATGCCCATAATACTGAATGGAGGACTACGTGGTGCCCAAGTACAGTATGGAGGACTATGTGGTGCCCATATACAGTATGGAGGACTATGCATTGCCCATAATAATATACGGAGGTGTACGTGGTGAACATAATACTGTATATATTGTATGGAGGACTATGTGGCGACCATATCACTTTATAGAGGACTGTGATGCCCATAATACTGTATGGCGGACTATGTGATTCCCATAACACTGTGTGTATTACTATGTTGTCCCCATAACACTGTATGGAGGACTATCCTGTCCGCTGCATAATGATAAGCCTCCAGTCACTCTGCGCTGTGTGCTGTGAGGATTCACCGTTTTCTGAGTAATTGTAGACTTTACAATAGACATCACTCATCTAATGTAAGAAGTAAGTGAAATCTTTGGCATTGTACTATACTTAGGTTTTTTATCTGTGCATAATGTATTATTGTATGTGTAAAAAACATGTAAGGTTGCACCATAATTTACCAAGAATGATTGCTCACATAGAAACTGCATTGCTGCAATAGAAAATGGGAAAAATTGAAAGAAAAAAAAACACTATATAACGTATATAAGAAATATTTTTACTTATAAGCTTTCTTTGATTGGCACCTGTTCACACTAGCCTAGATGTGCTGGTCCTTTTTCTCTATTTGTATTAAAGCCTTTTAGACATGTGCACTCCCTCTCTCATTAGCCACAGGTGATTTTAAGCAGATTAGCTGGTCCATTCCCTGCCCCATAAATTGTAGGCTTATGCACCCAGGAAAGGTGACATATCAGGACAGGGACCCAATTTTTGAAGGATGCCTTGACTGGCAGTTGGGCTCACATATATTGGCCTATCTATGCCCTAAGTACCTTCCTTTTTTTCATAGCAATTTTTGCAGATCAATATTTCATATATACATTATACAGCGGTTTTTTTTTCAATTTTTCCCATTTTCTATGGCAGCAATGCAGTTTCAATGTTCTGGAGTAGTCATTCTTGGTAAATTATGGTGCAATCTTACTGGTTTTTTACTAATATAACAAGTAGTCACTATATTACCTGCTGTACACTGTATACAGCTCTCCAGTGTATAATGTCACTAGTGATCACTGTATTACCTGTACACTGACACTATGTATAGAGTTCCTATGTAATAAATGGGCATTAAGAGGCATAGGCAACAAAATGATAAAACTACATATTCTTTGATATCCGCAGCTGTCATTAGTGTGCCTCGGCTCTTTCAGTAGGGCTTGCGCACTTTGGGATAACCTCGGGACTTCCGGTCATGTGCCACTATTGTATGCAGTGTGTTCCACGCCTGCGTTCCAGGCGCATAGATCCAGAAGTCACTTTACTACATAAGGGAAGTCTGTGAGCGCAAGACCTCGCTGATTACGCCGACGCTACCATCAGCTGTTAGCATTAGATATAATAACGCTGGGAGCGTCACTCTGTCTGAATCCTTTATAGACTGCGCAAGCGCGACGTGCCTGCGCAGTTTGGACAGAGTAATGCACCCAGGGATGAGGAGGGTGGCCCAGGAGATTGTGGTATGCATAAACACTGAACGCATAGCGCGATCTCCAGCACAACACCTTACCGATCCAGTGTTGCCGCGGAGTCTTGCTGGGATGTCAGGAGAGGGCTGGTTATGGCGCCGGAATCGGCGCATGCCCAGTCCGCACTTTCCGGCGCCATATTGTGGAAGACACACTGCAGTGTGTCTTCAAGAAAATGGCGCCAGAAAGCGAGGACTGCAAAGGCGCCGATTTCGCCAGCACAATCCCGCCCTCTCCTGACATCACGGCACAACAACTTACCGATCCGGTATTGCCACAGGGTCTCGCCGTGATGTCAGGAGAGGGCGCGTTGTGGTGCCGGAATCGAGCGCCGACTTCGGCGGCGCAATCCCGCCCTCTCCTGACCTCACGGCGAGACCCCACGGCTATACCAGGATTTGGGGATGAGGGGTACCATGCATACCAGGATTGGGGGGATGAGGGGACCATGCATACCAGAATTGGGGGGGTGAGGGGACCATGCATACCAGGATGGGAACGTCAGGGGACCATGCATACCAGGATTGGGGGGGTGAGGAGACCATGCATACTAGGATTGGGGGATGAGGGGTACCATGCATACCAGGATTGGGGGGATGAGGAGACCATGCATACCAGGATTGGGGGGTGAGGGGACCATGCGTACCAGGATTGGGGTGTGAGAGGACCATGCATACCAGGATTGGGGGTTTGAGGGGACCATTAATACCAGGATTGAGGGGGTGAGGAGACCATGCATACCAGGATAGGGGGAGGTGAAGGCTACCTGCATACCAGGATTGGGGGGGTGAGTAGACCATGCATACCACGATAGGGGGGGTGAGGGGACCATGAATACCAGTATTGGGGGTGAGAAGACTATGAATACCAGGATTGGGGGGTGAGAGGACCATGTATACCAGGACTGGGGGGGTGAAAGGACCATGCATACCAGGATTGGGGGATGAGGAGACCATGCATACCAGGAATGGGGGGGTGAGGGGACCATGCATTCCAGGATAGGGGGTGAGAGGACCATGCATTCCAGGATTGGGGGTGAGAGGACCATGCATTCCAGGATTGGGGGATGAGGGGACCATGCATACCAGGATTAGGGGGTGGGACCATGCATACCAGGATTGTGGGGGTGAGGGTACCATGCATACCGAGATTGGGGGGTGAGGGGACCATTCACACCAGAATTGGGGGGTAAAGGGACCATGCATACCTTGATAGGGATGAGGGGGTACCATGCATACCAGGATTGGGGGGTGAGGAGACCATATATACCAGGATTGGGGGGTGAGGGGACCATGCATACCAGGATTGGCGGTGAGGGGACCATGCATACCAGGATAGGGGGGGTGAGGGGACCATGCATACCAGGATGGGGGGTGAGAGGACCATGCATACCAAGATAAGGGGTGAGGATGAGAAAGCATATCAGGATTGGGGGTGAGGGGACCATGCATACCAGGATGGGGGGTGAGAGGACTGTTATGATCTGCTACAAGCACTAAGGAAAGAGGGATATCTGTCCCTACAATAGAACTAAGCTCGATCCCTACGATGTAACGGGGAACCTGATCCTGCGATCAGACCCGCTAAAGTCCTCAGCTAGTCTGTACGAAGACCTATAGATGCGAGGGAGGGATCCCTACAAGAACTAGGGACTGGGAGAAAAGATGGACACCTCCTAACAGAAATTGTAGCAGTAAAAGGCAAACAAAGAACATAGAGGTCCGAAGACCAAGCAAAACTAATTGAGTAAGGTAACAAAGCACCTGGCTAGCTTAAGAGTAGAAATTACAATGAAGTCCAGCAAAGCCAGAAGGGCGGAGCAGGATTAAATAGTTAAAAAAGGTCATGTGACCAACAAGATAGAAAAAAACTAACAGGAGAGTTCTAACAGTACCCCCCCTTCTAAGAGGATCCTCCGGATCCCCTAGGCCCAGGCTTACCCGGAAACCTCTTGTGAAATGCTCTGACAAGTCTGGACGCAGAAACATCATCCGCCCTCACCCATGAGCTATCCTCGGGTCCAAAACCCTTCCAAGCGACGAGATACTGCAAACTCCCTCTATACCGTCTAGAATTTAGGATGCGGGAAATTTCATATTCCCCGTCCTCCACCACCGGAGGAACTGTAGCAGAGGCGTCTCCATCCGACACATCAGCTCTTTTCAACAGAGAAACATGAAACACCGGATTAATCTTCCAGGAGGTAGGAACCTCCAACCTAACAGCCGATTGGTTAACAACCTGAAGCACCTTAAAGGGTCCTACAAACTTGGGACCCAATTTTTTAGAAGGAATCCTCAATCGCAGATTCTTAGAGGACAACCAAACCATGTCACCAATAGCAAACAAAACCTCTTGCCGTTTTCTATCAAAGTACCTTTTAGATTTTCTGTTAGCCACCTGAAGATTACCACGCACATCCGTCCAAACTCTCTCCAAATCACAAGAAAAATTCTCCTCTTCAGGCACGGCCGATACCAATTTGGAGAATGACCCAAACGACGGATGTCTCCCAGTACAACAAAAAAAAGGCGAACAACCAGCAGAAGAGGATGTATGGTTGTTAAGAGCAAATTCGGCAAGTGGAAGACACTCCGACCACCCCTCTTGATTGTCTGCCACAAAACAACGCAAGAACTGCTCAACATCCTGGTTTTTCCTTTCTGTCTGGCCATTAGACTCAGGATGATATCCGGATGAAAACGACAAATGAACTCCCAACCTGTCACAAATGGCGCGCCAAAAACGAGCCACGAACTGAGGTCCCCTATCAGAAACAATGTCAGTAGGAACGCCATGTAGTCTGACAATTTCCTTGACAAAGGCCTTAGCGAGGGTCTTAGCGCAGGTGTAAGGTTCTTTGTCTCTTTTGACATGTTCCTTGAAACTCAGTTTTCCGTCGGCCATTTTGCTTTCTGTCTTTCTGCAGCTCTTGCCCTCAGTTAATATGGAGTTTCCAGTTTTCATGTTCCCACCCTGATTCTCTCCCTCTTGCTTCTTAAGCAGCCTCAGCTGAACAATCAGTGCTCCTGAATCAAGCCTCAGTCAGCCTGTGACCTGACTCCTGGAAACCTTGAATTTTGGACTCCAGCTATTTCCTACTGAGGAACTTTGGAACACTTTTGGACTCTGGAAACCTGCTGTCTGGTGAATCCATGTTTGCAGAGGAATTAATGTACAGAGAAGAGATCCTGAACCTGCTTTGGAGAGTTATTGTAGAGCTTGAAGTTACTCTGGCCTGCTGTGTCTCCTGCCTCTGTTCCTGCAAACTGTGTGACCTTTTCTGCATGCTTGTATGAAGTAATACAAGTCATTTCATATCAACCTGTGTCTCATGTGTTTTCCTCGCACCCAAGCACAAGACGCTATAGGAACTGTACACTATACATGACAAGATTCAGGAGCCAATGTTTAGTGTCTGCTGGGTCTGGGAAAGCCGTGTCTGCTGTGACTGTGGATATCAGATGTCCGTTTAATACCTTCTGTGATGACAGTGGTTGTGACTTCTCACAACCATTCCAGGTGAGCGCATTCCCTTAAATGTTACTCTGGAGTGTTACCACAGGTAAACACTATTGTTTTTTTGTTTTTTTTTCCTTTCCTCTTCTCCTTCCAGCACTTCTGCCTTAAAAGATCTGGAAGATGGAGGCCCGCATAAAGGAGCTTTGCGGAGTGACTGATACAATCCTTGCAGATATACAGACTATAAAGACCCGTTTTGCAAGCCTACAGGACCTCACTAATCATAATTTGCAAGTGTTTGGACAAACTACCCAGGAATTACGAGCCAGGATTGAGGCTCTAGAGGAACGAGTCCAGGCTCCTGCCATAACCCCGAGTTCTGGGATCCCCAAGTTACCTCCTTTTCGTTTTGGCGGTGAACGTGAGAAATTCAGGGGATTTATTAACCAATGCAATCTATTTTTCTCTGCACATGCTTCACAATTTCCCACTGAACGATCCAAAGTGCTTACTATAATCATGTTGCTTACCAATAAGGCTTTGATGTGGGCAAACCCTCTGATTGAGACTGAGGATGATTGTTTGAATCACCTTGATGCTTTTATTTCAGCCGTGGGGCAGGTGTTTGATGACCCTAATCGAGGTGCAACAGCTGAAGCAGCCATGTTAACTTTGCGCCAAGGTAAGCGTTCAGTAGCCGAATATGCCTTGGATTTCAGGAGATGGGCTCTTGATACCACTTGGGACACTTCCGCCAAAAAATCTATTTTTCGGAAAGGGTTGTCTCCACTGATTAAGGATGAACTTGCTCGTGCCGACCCTCCCACTGCGTTAGGTGACTTTATTAACTATTGTATCCGTATTGATGCTCGTCTGACTGAACGCAGACAAGAGAGATTGTTCGAAAATAATCGCACTAACCTTTTCCTACCTCCCTCCTCAGCTAAGGAACCTTTGAGTAGGATCACAAGGGAACCAGAACCTGAACCCATGCAGGTGGACTCTTTACAAAGACGGGTTAGTGATGCACGCAAAGAACATCGTATAAAGGAAAATCTATGTTTTTACTGTGGTAAGTCAGGGCACTTCATTATAAACTGCCCCAGCCGTTCTCGTAAGACTACTGCAGCAGTCATTCACTGTGAGTGTTGCGAGAGGAGCTCTGTCATGTCCGAGCCTCAGACTCCAGAGAGATCTGCTGCAAGAGATCTTGATTTCTCGGACTTAAACTCTGTTAGTTCTGGGGACAATGATGGTATAAACGCTGCAATTTTTCAAGTTTCCTCAGCGGTGTCCCAGCTGAGTTGTAAAAGAAACAATTCTCATTGCTTCCTTTCCATCAAACTCTGGGTTGACTCAGTCTGGGTGTCTAGCTCTGCTATGATCGACTCAGGAGCAAGTGGAAATTTTATGGATATCTCCTTTGCTCTGAAACAGAGGATACGTTCAGTGAAGAAGGCTACTCCAGTACAGATGGAGACTGTGGATGGCTCCCTGCTGACCTCTGGACCAGTGGATCAGGAAACAGAGCCTTTGAGGGTCCTTATGGGTAAAGATCATCAGGAGAAAATGTCTTTTATGCTTATCTCTTCTCCCCACTTTCCCATTATTCTAGGGCTACCATGGCTGCAGGCGCAGAATCCTACGATTAACTGGGAGACCAAGGAATTACACTTTCCGGAGAAACAGATGAGTCAAGGAGTTTCAGCTTGCTCTGTTCCTAAAGGAACCATGTCAGTCCCTGAACTACCAGCTGTATACCAGGACTATGTGGATTTATGTGACAAGAAGAACGCTGATCAGCTTCCTCCTCACCGTCCATATGATTGTCCAATCGAATTATTGCCTGGAGCCGAGATACCTTTTGGTAAGATCTACCCCCTAGCGGGGCCCGAGCTAAAAGCTTTGAAGGACTACATAGATGAAAATCTAGCCAAAGGCTTCATACGCCCCTCTTCATCTCCCGCAGGTGCACCCATCTTCTTTGTGAAGAAGAAAGATGGATCTCTGAGACCCTGCATAGACTATAGGGAACTCAATAAGGTTACTATTAGAAACCGTTATCCATTGCCTTTAATCCCTGAGTTGTTGGAGAGAGTGCGGCATGCCAAAATTTTCTCTAAACTGGATCTCCGTGGGGCCTATAACTTGGTCCGTATTAGACCTGGGGATGAATGGAAGACTGCATTCAGGTCACGCTATGGACACTTTGAATATATAGTTATGCCTTTTGGTCTGAGTACCGCCCCAGCCACTTTCCAACACTTGGTGAATGACATCTTCAGGGATCTCCTAGATACATTTGTGGTGATTTATCTGGATGATATTCTAATTTTTTCTAACTCCACAGAGGAACATCATGGACATGTGAGAATGGTCTTAGAACGCCTAAGACAAAACCATCTCTACATCAAACTTGAAAAGTGTGAATTCCATAGGACCGAAATTCAATTTCTGGGGTATGTACTATCTACGCAAGGGATTAGTATGGATGGAAGCAAGACCCAAGCCATCAAGGATTGGCCAATTCCTAGAAATGTGAAGGAGGTGCAGCGCTTCATCGGGTTTGCCAACTTCTATAGACGTTTCATTAGGAATTTCTCTGAGGTAGTGTCACCTATCACCCAACTTACCCGGAAACAGTCTAGGTTCTCCTGGACCCCGCAAGCTCAGGAAGCATTTTCCTGTTCAAAGGATAAATTTACCACCGCACCTATCTTAGTACATCCCAACCCCGAGCTTGCCTTCATAAAGAGGTGGATGCTTCAGACTGTGCCGTTGGAGCTATACTCTCTCAGAGAACAGGTGAGAAGAATGTCTTGCATCCCTGTGCCTTCTTTTCCCAGCAGTTGTCTTCGGCTGAGAGGAACTACGATGTGGGCAATAGAGAATTGTTGGCCATTATTGCCGCCTTCAAGGAATGGAGACACCTTCTTCAGGGAGCTGCACAGCAAATAGTCGTCCTGACAGACCATCGTAACCTTGAATTTATCAGGTCGGCTAAGTGCCTGACTCCTCGCCAGGCTCGCTGGAATCTTTTCCTAAACCAATTTAATTTTGTATTTCTTATAGACCAGGATCGCGCAATGGAAAGGCTGATGCACTCTCTAGGATTCATTCAGCAGAGACACGTCCACTTACTCCTCCTAAGACTATTCTTCCTGACTCTAGATTCCTGGGAGTGATTCATAATCAAGACCTACTTAAGGACATCAAGGAAGCATACCATGCGGATTCTTTGTTGGCTCAACCCCCAAGGGACGTAAGTCTTGTCTTTAAGAATGGTGTGTGGATTCAGGGACAACGTCTGTATATACCTGAAACAGTCAGATTGAGAGTATTGCAACTCATCCACGATTCCAAGATAGCTGGGCATAGGGGAATTCTAAAGACACAAGAATTTCTTTCTCGTTTCTTTTGGTGGCCCACTTACAGGAAAGATGTTTTAAACTATGTCACTTCATGTGAAGTCTGTGCAAGATGCAAAACACCTCGCTCCTCACCAACTGGTCTGTTACAACCTCTTCCCACCCCGTCCTGCCCGTGGGGATCCATTTCTATGGACTTCATTGTGGAGTTACCAACCTCTCAAGGGAAGAACACCATTCTAGTGGTGGTTGATCGTCTAACAAAGGCAGCTCATTTTATCCTTGTGTCGGCTTACCCACTGCAAAACAGACATCAGACTTAATGATTAAGAATGTGTTTCGCTTACATGGAGTACCGGATGAGGTCATTTCGGATCGAGGGGTGCAATTCACTTCAAGGTTTTGGCAAAATTTCTGTGCCGCATTGGACATTAAAGTAAACCTTTCTTCTGCTTTTCATCCCCAGACTAATGGACAGACAGAACAAACCAATCAGACCCTGGAGCAGTATCTCCGCTGCTTTATCTGCCACCTACAAGATGATTGGGTGGATCTACTTCCACTGGCTGAGTTCTCTTATAACAACTCTCAGAGCGCCTCCACTAAGCAGTCTCCTTTTTACTCCAATCTAGGTTATCATCCTAACATTCTTCCTCGATTTCCCATAGATACGCCCTTGCCGGCAGTGGCTGAAAGAATCACTTCTTTACAAAAGAATATGGATCTTCTAAAGGAAAATCTAGAATTGGCTCAGGAAAGGTACAAGAAAGCAGCAGATAAATTTCGTAAACCTGCACCAGCTTTCAAGGTAGGAGATTTGGTCTGGCTGTCAACCAGAAATCTTAAATTAAAGATTCCATCGTCTAAATTGGGACATAAGTACATTGGACCTTATAAGATCAGTAAGATTATAAGTGCTGTTGCTTGTCGTCTTCAACTGCCCAGAACTATGAGAATCCACCCTGTCTTTCATGTATCCCTACTAAAGGCTGCAACACCCAATACGTTTCCTGGACGCTCTTCTCCTTGCCCTGACCCAGTGCTGGTCGATGGTCAGGAAGAATTTATGGTGGAAAGGATTCTAGATTCCAGGTTGTACAGAAATCAGTTGCAATATTTGATTAAATGGCAGGGCTACCCAGTGGAGGACAACTCATGGGAACCAGTCAATAATGTAAATGCTCCTCGCCTGCTCCGCCAGTTTCATCAGAGGTACCCTGACAAGCCTGGTCTGAGGTCATCCGGAGGTTGTCCTTAAGGGGGGAGTAATGTAAGGTTCTTTGTCTCTTTTGACATGTTCCTTGAAACTCAGTTTTCCGTCGGCCATTTTGCTTTCTGTCTTTCTGCAGCTCTTGCCCTCAGTTAATATGGAGTTTCCAGTTTTCATGTTCCCGCCCTGATTCTCTCCCTCTTGCTTCTTAAGCAGCCTCAGCTGAACAATCAGTGCTCCTGAATCAAGCCTCAGTCAGCCTGTGACCTGACTCCTGGAAACCTTGAATTTTGGACTCCAGCTATTTCCTACTGAGGAACTTTGGAACACTTTTGGACTCTGGAAACCTGCTGTCTGGTGAATCCATGTTTGCAGAGGAATTACGGTACAGAGAAGAGATCCTGAACCTGCTTTGGAGAGTTATTGTAGAGCTTGAAGTTACTCTGGCCTGCTGTGTCTCCTGCCTCTGTTCCTGCAAACTGTGTGACCTTTTCTGCATGCTTGTATGAAGTAATACAAGTCATTTCATATCAACCTGTGTCTCATGTGTTTTCCTCGCACCCAAGCACAAGACGCTATAGGAACTGTACACTATACATGACAGCAGGGCAGTTTGATGAATGGAACCAAGTGACACATCTTGCTAAAACGGTCCACGACCACCCAGATGACAGTGAAACCCTCAGAGGAGGGAAGGTCAGTAATAAAGTCCATAGCCAAATGTGTCCAAGGTGCACTAGGGATCTCCAGAGGGCAAAGCAACCCCGCAGCAGGAGTATGTGAAGACTTAGATCTAGCACACACAGTGCATTGACGCACCCACTTAATGACTTCCTTCTGCCATCCAGGCCACCAAAAACTGCGACCCACAAGTCTCTTGGTCTCAGAGATTCCAGGATGACCTGCCAACCGAGACTCATGACACTCAACAAACAAATCTCTCCGAAAGGTCCCAAGCACAAACAGCCTCCCATGGGGAGTGTTAGATGGGGCATTCTCCTGTGCTTTAAGAATCTCATCTTCCAACACAGAGTCCAAAGCAGCAATCACAACCCCTTCTTGTAAAATGTTCTCCTCCTCCTCAGCACCAACCATGGGAGAAAAGCTGCGAGACAAAGCATCGGCTCTAACATTCTTAGTACCTTGGATGTAAGTAACGGAAAAATTAAACCGCGAGAAAAACAGTGCCCCCTAGCCTGACGGGCATTCAAGCGTTTGGCAGCATCAAGATAGATCAGATTTTTATTATCAGTGAAAACCTGAACGGGAAATTAAGCACCTTCCAAGAGATGACGCCAGTGTTCAAATGCGAGTTTAATCGCCAACAATTCCCGATTACCAATATCGTAATTCAGTTCAGTCTCAGAAAATTTTTTTGAAAAAAAGGCACAGGGATGTACTCCATCCCTGTTTTCCTGAGACAACACCACGCCGTCCCCCACAGAAGAAGCATCAACCTCAACCAAAAACGGTTTAGGTACATCAGGCTGCATAAGGATGGAAGCAGAGCTGAACCTCTCCTTTAGAAACACAAAAGCTTCAATGGCCTCAGTAGTCCACTGAACCGCATTAGCAACTTTCCTGGTGAGATCGGTCAGTGGTTTGACAATAATAGAAAAATTTTTAATGAGTTTTCTATAATAATTGCCGAAACCCAAAAACCTCTGTAACGATTTCAAACCAATAGGCCTAGGCCATTCCTGCACAGCTTGAACTTTCACCGGGTCCATCTCAAAACCTTCGCTGGAGATAATGTAGCCCAAAAAACTAATTCTCTGTACAGCGAACTCACATTTCTCCAGCTTAGCAAAAAGAGAATTGTCAATCAATAACTGTAATACCTCACGAACGCTCCGCCAATGAGACTCCAGATCCGGCTAATAAATCAAAATGTCATCCAAATACACAACCACATTTTTGCCGATCAAAGGTCTAAGGATGTCATTAATAGGATTCTGAAAAAATGCAGGAGCATTGGTAAGACCAAAAGGCATAACCAGATTCTCAAAATGACCCACAGGAGTGTTAAAAGCAGTCTTCCATTCGTCACCCTCCTTCATGCGCAACAAATTGTATGCCTCCCGAAGATCAATTTTAGAGAACCACTTGGCCCCCGCTAACTGGTTAAACAAATCAGGAATCAATGGCAGTGGGTAAGGATTGCGTACAGTAATTTTATTAATCTCACGAAAGTCCAGACAAGGACGTAAACCGCCGTCCTTTTTTTAACAAAATAAAATCCAACCGCCACAGGAGACTTGGAAGGCCTAATGTGACCGGCGGCCAAGCTTGTCTGTATGTATTCCTCCAAAGCCTTTCTCTCAGGAATAGTAAGATTAAATAAACAACTTTTAGGAAGAGTCGCTCCAGGGACAAATTCAATAGTACAATCATAGTCTCTATGGGGAGGTAAAATCTGCGATTCCTTCTCTGAAAAAACTTTCCAAAAATCCTGAATAAGTACAGGTAGTTCCCCTTTATCCACAGCAGCAATACGCCCGTTACAACACTTGTCATAACACTTAGGGCACCAGGACTTAATTTCATTGGTAGACCAATCCAGTACAGGATTGTGCAATTTCAACCAGGGCAACCCCAAAACCATCGGAGAAGGTAAATTATTCAATACTACCAAATCCAAATTCTCTTGGTGAACACCATTAATAGTGAGGGGAAATTCACAGACTTTGTGAGTTACATTCTTCAAGGGAGAGCCATCAACAGAAACCACGGCAATAGGGGATTACAAAGGTTTTGGTTTTAATTTAAGTTTTTCCAAGAATCCCCCATCAACCACATTTAGAGTAGAACCACAATCGACAAATACTAAAAATACCATTAATTCTTCCTGAACAGCAGTAGAGGCAGAAAGAAAGACACCCTAAGGGCTCATACTCACTGGCTGGAAAAAAATCGGTCCGTTTTCTGCAGGGAAAAAACGGTACAATTGTTGTAAAAAGGCATGCGATTTGCATGTGATTTTAAATCGCACCATGCGTTTTCCATCAGTTTTCCATTAGTTTTCCATCTGTATGCAATGCGATTTTAACATGAAGTTTTACATAGAGTAGTTATCTCTATGTAAAAAGTCATGTAAAAATCACATTGTAAAAAAAAATGTACACAAAAAGCAAATAATTATATATTATATATATATATATATATATATATATATATATATAGGTCATACACTTCTACATAGTATAATAGCCGCTAATTCATCCCCGGCTATACTGTAAAATCACACTGACAGCTTTAATAAAGAATAGAAACAATACATATACACAAATATAATACATATATATATACTGTGGCAAGACGACTCGCTCGGCTCTCCTCGAGGCAGACTCAGGACACACGTTCTCTGGGTTGTCTTTCTGCTGGTTTATTATCAGCCATAAACTCATGCAGGTTTTGCAGGAAAAGTAAACATGACCCCTCTGGGTAAAACGGGAAAAAACATAAAAAAACAAACAATAACTCAGTCCATAGATGAGTGGGTTCCGCCCGCTCTCGGTAGCATAAACTGCACTGTTAAAGTCCTTGTGGAAAGCTCGGTAGCTTCCACTATACTGTCTGGAGACTTTCCTCTCCAGACCACACTCCCGAGAAAAAAAAACAGGACTGAGCTTTTACACATTGCTCAGCCACACCCTGAGGGGAGGTAAGGGGAATGCCTCCCGCCCTCTTTGCCATTCCCATAAAACCGCACACCCTTTAACAGAGTAAACCTACCAGCATATAACATGGTGGCAGATAAATGAAGTAGGTCTTAGTTCACACAGGAGAGCATCCTGTGTGACACATACCTCCCCTCACATATAAAACCAGTGACACTGTCACATATTCCCCCCCTCTGCCAAAAGCCGGGGGTTTGGGCACCTTCTGACACCAGACAGGGAATCCTAGAGAGGGCATCTGCATTCCCATGTAACTTCCCTGGCCTATGCTCCACGTGAAAGTTAAAATCTTGAAGCTCTAGGAACCATCTAGTTACCCTAGCATTTTTTCCCCTCTTTTCCCTCAACCATCTCAAAGGGGCATGGTCTGATACTAATTTAAACTTCCGGCCTAGTAAGTAATATTTCAGTGTATCCACGGCCCATTTTATGGCTAAACACTCTTTCTCTACTATGGCGTAGTTCTTCTCGCAGGAGGACAGCTTTCGGCTTAGATAGAGAACGAGATGTTCTTCCCCATTTATTTCTTGGGAGAGTACGGCCCCTAGACCAACCTCTGATGCGTCAGTCTGGACCACAAATTCTTTCTTAAAGTCTGGCACGACCAGGACAGGTTGCTTGCACAGTGTTAGCTTCAGCTTTTGAAACGCGGCCTCCGTTTCTTCCGTCCATTTCGCCATGGTTGATTTGGTGCCTTTTAGAAGATCTGTTAGTGGGGCGGCAATCATGGCGAAATTCGGGATAAACCGCCTGTAGTATCCCACCATTCCCAGGAATGCTTTCACCTGCTTCTTTGAGAGCGGTTGCGGCCAGGTTTGAATTGCCTCCACTTTCTTGATTTGCGGCTTTATTTCGCCTCTCCCAACAACATAGCCCAGGTACTTGGCCTCCTCTTTCCCGATGGCACACTTTCTCGGATTTATGGTAAATCCTGCTTTCCTTAACGCGTCCAAAACGGCCTGTAGTTTAGGTAGGTGACTAGCCCAGTCTGAGCTAAAGACCACAATGTCGTCGAGGTAGGCTGCGGCATACTTCTTATGTGGGGCTAGGATCCGATCCATAGCCCTCTGGAAAGTGGCTGGGGCCCCCTGTAGTCCAAACGGCATCCGCGTGTATTGAAAACAGCCATCAGGTGTTGAGAAAGCCGTCTTCTCTTTAGCCATCTGGGACATGGGGATCTGCCAGTAGCCCTTCGTCAGGTCAAGAGTGGTGATGTACCTCGCCGGTCCCAGCCTCTCGATAAGTTCGTCGACGCGAGGCATCGGGTACGCGTCACACTTGGAGACCTCATTCAGCCGACGGTAGTCATTACAAAACCTCCACTCTCCATTGGGTTTCGGCACGAGGACGATTGGGCTCGACCACCCACTCTTTGACTCCTCTATTACCCCGAGGTCTAACATCCTCTTCACCTCAGCCGAGATCACCTCCCGGCGTGCTTCCGGAATCCGATACGGCTTCAAATTCACTCGTACATGCGGTTCTGTCAGCACGTCATGCTCTACCACTTGGGTATGCCCTGGCAACTCTGAGAACAGCTCCCGATTCTGCTGTAGCAATTCTCGACACTGTTGCTTCTGGGCCGGTGATAGAGTCTCTGCAATAGTGACCTCCTCCACCTTGCTTTCTGGTGCGGCCCCCAGGCAAGGAGTTTCCACAGGTTCACGGTCCGGCCACGGCTTGAGCAAGTTTATATGATATATTTGATGTGCCTTCCTTCGGCCAGGCTGGTGGACTCTATAATTAACCTCGCTGACTTTCTCCACCACCTCGTATTGTCATGGGTGTATCGCCACGAAGATCGTCGCGATTGCACATTCTGACTTCTCACAGCTGAGCTGCTGTTTCTTTGTGTTTGGTAATGATAGAGTTAATTTTACCTAGCTCTTTGCTAAGACTAGGTCCAGCCTCGCCCGGCTGCTTTGGATTATGTTCTAATTAGTTTCCTTTATATTCCTGCCAGTCTGGGTGTTGGATGCCGGTGAAAGCATTCATATAGTTTAGCAGACTGGATCGGTTCTGGGAATACTTAAGCTAAGAGCTCCTTAGTTGTTTTTACTCTTACAGCTATAGTTTATCTCTGAGACCTAAGGTGTTCCTACTGTGTGTGAGTGTTGTATGTAAGACTTTATTTACTTTATTTCTTATCTTTCTTGTTTGTCTTTCTGTTCATTAACCGTTACCTGGTCATTCCCTTTGGTGGTATTCAGGGTCCTTCTTAGGACTAGAATACAGTTGGCAGGGATTGATAGGAGACAGGGTTTACGCTGGTGGCCTGGACCTCTGTACCTTTAACAGTACCTCCAGGTTGAGGGATTAGTTAGGACCCCAGTTAGGGTCAGCTTAGACCCCGGTCACCCTCTAGCCGGAGACAGCGTATAACGGATTCCGTTTTGACCCACTGGACTTTCTATCAGGTAAATCTATGTTATCATATAGCTATGCGCATGTTATATAGTATGTTGCCCTTTTGATATAGATTATTGTCATCACATATATATATCTGCTATACAGCGTGACATTTTCACCGGCCCATACTAAAGATTCTCCCCAGCTATCATGGATCCAGTGGCCCAGCTGGCCCGGCAGTTGCAGGGATTGTCCATGGAGTTGGCAGACATTAAGTCCAAGGTTTTGTCCCCCCCGGAGCAAACCAGATCTGAACCTAAGGTTGCTCTCCCGGACAGGTTCACTGGTGGGCGGGACAAATTTTTTACTTTCCGGGAGGCATGTAAATTGTACTTTCGGCTGCGGCCTCGGTCATCTGGGAGTGAGGAGCAGAGGGTGGGAATTGTTGTCTCGCTCTTACAAGGGGATCCTCAATCTTGGGCGTTCTCTATTCCTCCAGGCTCCCCAGATCTCCAGTCAGTGGATCGATTTTTTACTGCCTTGTGTCTGGTATATGATGATCCGGATCGAGTCTCCCTTGCTGAAACAAGGTTACGTAAAATACGGCAAGGAAATCGTCCAGCGGAGGAATATTCTTCTGAGTTCCGTAGATGGGCAACAGATACTCAGTGGAATGACCCAGCTCTTAGGAGCCAGTTTTGTCAAGGGTTGTCTGACAAATTAAAAGATGTGTTGGCTCAGTATGATTCTCCTCCATCACTGGAGGCTGCTATGGCCCTCGCTATTCGCATTGATAGACGTCTTCGGGGAAGACGCGAGGTAACTCCGCCCCCCGTGATAACTCCACCTACTACTAAAGTCCCTTATACTGAGGTTCCCCTGGTCTGTTCTGAGGAACCCATGCAGTTGGGAGGGACATCATTTTGTAGGAGGGAATCAGCGGTGCGCCGCAAGACTAGAAGGTGTTTCTTTTGCGGGAGAGAGGGACATTTTGTTGGGGGGTGTCCATCCCGGACCTCTTTGAACAAGGAGTTAACCTGGGAGTGTGTATTTCGTCCCCAAATCCCTCTCAGTTTCTCGTGCCTGCGGAGGTGGTGATTGGTACTAGAACTGAGAGGATTTCTGTTTTTCTTGATAGTGGGTCCGGGGCTAATCTGGTGGACACTCGGTTTGCCCAGGTGCATGGTATGCAACTGAGTGTATTGGCCAAACCGGTCCCTATACTCTCTATTGATTCTAGACCTCTTGGTCAAGGTAGCTTGGTACAAGCTGTTCATAACATAGATCTTCGAGTAGGGGCAATACATAAAGAGCAATTGTCTTGTTATGTGTTGGAGGGTCTGCCTGCTCCTATTGTGTTGGGACTTCCTTGGTTGGCTAAACATAACCCAGTGATTGATTGGCAATCCAGAAAGATAAGCCAGTGGGGTGAATTTTGCAAGAATAACTGCATGAGCACGGTCACCTTCTAGGTTGTGCCTAGGACTTTGCCTCCTTTTCTGGAGGACTTTTGGGAGAAGTTCTCAGAGGAGGGGTGTAAAGAGTTATCTCCTCATCGCACATATGACTGCTCAATAAAGTTGCTTCCTGATGCCTTATCTCGTACTTTCCCAGGGGTCGGGAAGACGGATGATCCGGTTCCTATTCCTCAGGAGGGAGTTGTAGTGTCAGCTGTATGCTCTGAGCTTGAGGGGAGGTATTGGGGGCTCAGGGGGACGCCCCTGTGGGACTTCCAGGGAGACTGATAGTTCCAGATCGCTTAAGACTGAAGGTTACGGAGAACCCTTACAAACGGATGGCTGATAGAGGAGAGTTTCTGGTCTAGATCTGAGGGTGAACGATCTGGTGTGGTTGTCTACCAGGAATATAAAACTTAAAGTTCCCTCCTGGAGGTTGGGTCCCAGATTCATCGGGCCATACAGGATCAGTTCCATAATTAATCCTGTGGCATTTCGTCTGGACCTCCCTCCTACGTTTAAAATTCATAATGTGTTTCACAAGTCATTACTTAAAAAGTATGTGGCACCAGTCATACCGTCACTTCTACCTCCTCCTTCAGTGGTAGTCAATGATAACGTGGAAGTTCATTGGAGGGGGTATGGTCCTGAGGAGAGGACGTGGGTCCCTGCGTCTGATGATAACGCAGATCGATTGGTTCGGACCTTTCACACAATTTACCCGGACAGACCTGGTCATGAGGGTCCGGAGGCCCCTCGTAGAAGGGGGGGTACTGTCATGGGTGTATCGCCACGAAGATCGTCGCGATTGCACATTCTGACTTCTCACAGCTGAGCTGCTGTTTCTTTGTGTTTGGTAATGATAGAGTTAATTTTACCTAGCTCTTTGCTAAGACTAGGTCCAGCCTCGCCCGGCTGCTTTGGATTATGTTCTAATTAGTTTCCTTTATATTCCTGCCAGTCTGGGTGTTGGATGCCGGTGAAAGCATTCATATAGTTTAGCAGACTGGATCGGTTCTGGGAATACTTAAGCTAAGAGCTCCTTAGTTGTTTTTACTCTTACAGCTTATAGTTTATCTCTGAGACCTAAGGTGTTCCTACTGTGTGTGAGTGTTGTATGTAAGACTTTATTTACTTTATTTCTTATCTTTCTTGTTTGTCTTTCTGTTCATTAACCGTTACCTGGTCATTCCCTTTGGTGGTATTCAGGGTCCTTCTTAGGACTAGAATACAGTTGGCAGGGATTGATAGGAGACAGGGTTTACGCTGGTGGCCTGGACCTCTGTACCTTTAACAGTACCTCCAGGTTGAGGGATTAGTTAGGACCCCAGTTAGGGTCAGCTTAGACCCCGGTCACCCTCTAGCCGGAGACAGCGTATAACGGATTCCGTTTTGACCCACTGGACTTTCTATCAGGTAAATCTATGTTATCATATAGCTATGCGCATGTTATATAGTATGTTGCCCTTTTGATATAGATTATTGTCATCACATATATATATCTGCTATACAGCGTGACACGTATGGACCTTGCCATTTGGCGAGGAACTTGCTCTCGACGGTAGGGATCAGCACCAAAACACGGTCTCCGGGCTGGAACTGTCTTAGTCTCGCCGTCCGGTTATAGACCCTCGCCTGGGCTTCCTGCGCCTGGAGGAGATGTTCCTTCACGATGGGCAACACCCTTGACATTCTCTCCTGTAACTGGGCGACATGTTCGATGATACTCCGGTGTGGCGTGACTTCAGCCTCCCAAGTTTCCTTGGCGATGTCTAGGAGACCTCTTGGATGCCGCCCATATAGGAGCTCAAATGGAGAGAAGCCAGTAGAGGCTTGAGGGACTTCTCTGACCGAGAAAAGCAGAAATGGGAGCAGGTAGTCCCAGTCTCTCCCATCCTTTTCAATGACCTTCTTGAGCATCGCCTTTAAGGTCTTGTTGAAGCGTTCCACTAGGCCGTCCGTTTGTGGATGATAAACCGAGGTCCGCAGCTGAGTTATCTGAAGGACTCTGCAAAGCTCCTTCATCACCTTGCTCATGAAGGGGGTTCCTTGGTCTGTTAGAATCTCTTTTGGTAGACCTGTCCGAGCAAAAATATGGACCAACTCTCGGGCTATACTTTTACTGGACATGTTCCTTAGGGGAACTGCTTCTGGATACCGAGTCGCATAGTCCATAACGACCAGGATATATTGGTGGCCCAGAGCTGATTTGACTATGGGGCCCACGAGGTCCATGGCAATCCTCTCAAAGGGAACCTCTATCACAGGTAGTGGAACTAAGGGGCTACGGAAGTGGGAGGAGGGAGCGGTTATTTGGTAGGTGGGGCAGGACCTACAAAAGTTTTGAATTTCTCGATAACACCCTGGCCAATAAAACCTCCTCAGTATCCTCTCCTGAGTTTTCTCGACCCCTAGGTGTCCCCCCAGAACATGTGAATGGGCCATATCTAGCACCCGCCGTCTGTATGGCCCCGGCACTAATAACTGTTCCACTATCTCACCGCCCTCAGTTTGGCCACCCGATATAGCAACTCCCCCTGTACTGCAAAGTGGGGGAATCTGGTGTCGGCCCCCGGCTCTTGGGCAACCACATTACATACAGTAACCTGGTCGAACGCCCCTTTTAAGGTCAGGTCTCGAACTTGAGCAGTCCCAAAGTTCTCTCTGGACATATCTAATGCAGGTAGGTTGGCCTCCTCAGTTACCGTCTCACCCTCATCACCGACAAGGACGCACAGTGGGAACTTCTCTCTCTGAGACTCTGTCGGAGGTTCTTCTTCAAGGATCTCGCTTTTCCCCATGCTACTTAGTCCAGTTCCCTTCTCCCACAAGTCCCAGAATAAGGAAAAATCACGGCCCAATATGACAGGATGTATCAGGTCCTTTATCACCCCGACTTCATGGGACTGGGCACCACAGTCTGTCCCCATGTTACTGTGGCCACGGGATAGTCCTTGGCGTCACCATGGATGCACCGAACACCCAGGGTTTTGGAAGAGATCAACTGGTGGGGAAGGGATGCTCTGATCAAGTTCACCAGACTCCCAGAGTCCAACAGTCCAAGCACTTTTATTCCATTAATGGATACTGCACACGCCTGTGGTCCCTCGCCGGGTCGACAGTCCACGCTACAGGCTGGATAGGCATAATAGGAGACCCGTCTGCCTAGGCTGCAGTCCATGGGCTCAGGGGATATTTGACACCTGGCGGCTACATGTCCAGGGTTGTGACATCGCCAGCAAACTATATCTTTCCCAACTGTTCTAAAGGCACCTTCAATAGGAGTGGGACGCCCCCCAGTGGTGGCTCTAGACCCCTTCCGTGGTGAACTCACCCCCTTTTGGGTATCCCAGTAGGGAGAAGTGACTGCATCCGGTTTCCCAAGAGATCTCTCCACTACCTGGTATCTCTCTACCAGGCCGATAAAGTCATCTGCGTTCTGGGGATCACCCTGGGCAACCCAGGTCTGTACTGATTTGGGAAGGAAATGCATGAATCTGTCAATCACCACCCGCTCAACCATCTGGGCCGGAGTGGAGGACTCCGGTTGTAGCCACTTCTGAACAAGATGCAGTAGGTCAAACATCTGCGAACGAGGGGGTTTGTTGCTAGCATATGCCCATTGATGAACTCGCTGGGCTCTTACTGCCATATTTACTCCCAGACGTGCTAAGATCTCTGTCTTTAGTTTGGGATACTCCTTAGCATCTTGCAGCGCCAAGTCAAAATACGCTTTTTGGGGTTCACCCGATAAATATGGCGCCAGAACCTCTGCCCACTGTGCTGGTGGGAGTCTCTCCCGATCAGCCACCCTCTCAAAAACAGTCAGAAATGCTTCTACATCATCCCCAGGGGTCATCTTCTGCATGGCCCACCTTACCGCCTTCCTGACCTGAGAATCATCAGTCGGCCCTGGGTTTGGGGTGGCCGCCCTGCTCTGGATGGCGTCCGCCAAAAGCTGTATCTGCTGTTGCGCCTCCTGCTGGTGCTGCTGCTGCGACTTTTGCTGCAACTGGATCTGCTGAAGCAACAGTTTGGTCGTCTCCTGGTGCTGCTGCTGTATGCTCTGCTGGGCCTGCTGTATACTCTGCTGGCTTTGTAGGTGTTGCTGCTGCATGCTCTGCTGGGCCTGGACCAGGTGCTTAACGAGCTCCTCCATGCTGCTGGACTTCTCTGGCTGGCTGGCAGCCTTCACCCAGGACATCCACCGGTCTTTGTGGCAGGTACACGTGTTCCTGGAATCCTGCCCGCATTCTCCACCAACTGTGGCAAGACGACTCGCTCGGCTCTCCTCGAGGCAGACTCAGGACACACATTCTCTGGGTTGTCTTTCTGCTGGTTTATTATCAGCCATAAACTCATGCAGGTTTTGCAGGAAAAGTAAACATGACACCTCTGGGTAAAACGGGAAAAAACATAAAAAAAAAAAACAATAACTCAGTCCATAGATGAGTGGGTTCCGCCCGCTCTCGGTAGCATAAACTGCACTGTTAAAGTCCTTGTGGAAAGCTCGGTAGCTTCCACTATACTGTCTGGAGACTTTCCTCTCCAGACCACACTCCCGAGAAAAAAAAACAGGACTGAGCTTTTACACATTGCTCAGCCACACCCTGAGGGGAGGTAAGGGGAATGCCTCCCGCCCTCTTTGCCATTCCCATAAAACCGCACACCCTTTAACAGAGTAAACCTACCAGCATATAACATGCTGGCAGATAAATGAAGTAGGTCTTAGTTCACACAGGAGAGCATCCTGTGTGACACATACCTCCCCTCACATATAAAACCAGTGACACTGTCACAATATATATATATATGTAATTGTGACATATATATATATATATATATATATATAGTTCATACACTTCTACATACTGTAAAAGCCGCTAATTCAATTGCCGGCTTTTGTGAAATCACAGAAGCCGACATGAAATGATACATTGTTTACACGCAGTTAACCATGTCATTTCATGTATTTTCATGTGGTTTTAACTTACAATTACATAAGTGTATGTGTACAAAATTTCAGACATGTAGGGGTTAATTAAAGATGTAAATTCGTTGAAAAAAAATGCGTGGGCTCCCGCTGTATTTTCTCCACCAGACAGACAAAGCAAGCAAGTGGGGGCAGATAATAATAGCCTAGGGCGGGTACATTTTTTTTGTGCCCCCCCGGCTACTAACATCTGCCCCCAGACACCCCAGAAAGGGCAAATCTCTAATTAGATTCGTCCTTTCTGGCACTTTGCCCGTCTATTCCCATTGCCCTGTAGCGGTGGCGAATGGGTTAATAAGGGGTTAAAGCCACCTTGCAATTGAAAGGTCACTTTAAGCCAGGTTAATAATTGAGAGCTGTCAATTAGACAACTATCAATTATTAATCCTATTGAAGTAAATAAAAAAAACACACACTTTAAGAATAAATAATTTTAATGAAATAAAAACGCATTTTTTTGACCATCTTTTATTTAACCCTTGATCTCCTATAATAAAGAAAAAATAATAAAACAACATTATTCTTACCTATCTGGCGATCTGTCACGTCCCACGCTGTAATCCTTCACAAAGGGTTAACTAGCTTTGAGCCAAGCAGCGCAAGTAATACTGTGTGCTCAGCTGAAAGCTCCTGAATGAATGAGCTTATCTCCTGCCGACAGGAGAGGATGTGATTAATGAATGAAGCTTAATTGATTGCGACCCACTTTCACTTGAGGTCAGGTCAGGGTGACCTGACCTGAAGTGAAAGTGGCAATAAATCAATTAAGCTCCACTAATTAATCACTTCCTCTCCTTTCGCTGGGAGAGGAACTTATTCATTCGGAGGGGGGGGTAACAGCTCAACAGGCAGCATTAGCTCCCTGCTAACTGTAACCTGTTAACCCTTTCTGATGGATTACAGCGTGGGACCTGACTGTGCATCGGATTGGTAAGAATAATCTTGCTTTTTATTTTATTTTTATTACAGGAAATGGTTTTAGCAGGAAAATAAAATATGGTCAAAAACTGTTTGATTATTTCATTAAACTTCTTTTTTATTAAAGTGTGTGTGTTTGATTTTTCTTTCATACAATAGGATTAATAATTGATAGTTGTCTAATTGACAGCTCTCAATTATTAACCTGGCTTAAAGTCACCTTTCAATTGCAAGGTGGTTTTAACCCCTTATTAAACCATTCGCCCCCGCTACAGGGCAATGGGAATAGACGGGCAAAGTGCCAGAAAGGGCTAATCTAATTAGAGATTTGCCCTTTTGGGGTGTCTGGGGGCAGATGTTAGTAGCCAGGGGGGGCACAAAAAAATGTACCCTCCCTAGGCTATTATTATATGCCCCCACTCGCTTGCTTTGTCTGTCTGGTGGAGAAAATACAGCGGGAGCCCATGCATTTTTTTTCAACGAATTTACACCTTTAATTAACCCCTACATGTCTGAAATTTTGCACACATACACTTATGTAATTGTAAGTTAAAACCATATATCAAAATACATGAAATGACATGGTCAACTGTGTGTAAACAATGTATCATTTCATGTCGGCCTTTTGGCCTTACCAATGCTCCTGCATTTTTTCAGAATCTTATTAATGACATCCTTAGACCTTTGACCTTTGATTGAGGCCAAAAGGCATAACCAGATTCTCAAAATGACCCACAAGAGTGTTAAAAGCAGTCTTCCATTCGTCACCCTCCTTCATGCGCAACTGTTAGAACCCTCTTGGTTTTGTTTCAGTTTGCTGGTCACATGACCTTTTTTACCTATTTAGTCTGGCTCCGCCCTTCTGGCTTTGCTGGACTTCATTGTATTATCTACTCTTAAGCTAGCCGGGTGCTTAGGTGCCTTACTCAGTCAGTTTTGCTTGATCTTAGGATCTCTAAGTAATTTGTTTTCTGTTTAATTTTCCCTGCTACAATTTCTGTTAGGAGGTGTCCACCTTTTCTCCCAGATCTTGTAGGGATTCCTCCCTCGCAACTATAGGTCTTCGTTCAGACTAGCTGACGACTTTAGCGGGTCTGGTCGCAGGATCAGGTTCCCCGTTACATCGTAAGGATCCAGCTTAGTTCTATTGTAGGACAGAATTCCCATCTTTCCTAAGTGCTTGTAGCAGATCATAACAGTAAGTCCAGCCAGAAAAAAAAAAAAAATCTCTAAAGAAAGATTTTCTGTTTCCATCATGGTGTCGGTTCAGGATTTGGCTCAACCGTTTTAGCAAGATGTGTCACTTGGTTCCTTTCATCAAACCCTCGCTAAGGCCTTTGTCAAGGTAATTGTCAGACTACATGGCGTTTCTACTGACATTGCTTCTGATAGGGGACCTCAGTTCGTGGCTCGTTTTGGCGCGCCTTTTGTGACAGGTTGGGAGTTCATTTGTCGTTTTCATCCTTATATCATCCTGAGTCTAATGGCCAGACAGAAAGGAAAAACCAGGATGTTGAGCAGTTCTTGCTTTGTTTGTGGCAGACAATCAAGAGGGGTGGTCGGAGTTTCTGCCACTTGCTGAATTTGCCCTTAACAACCATACATCCTCTTCTGCTGTGTTTCGCCTTTTTTGTTTTACCGGAACATCCTTTTTTGGGTC